>DWME01004989.1:0-15535 GCA_018244795.1 Parelbella ahira ahira | reverse complement strand
CAGCGTTGAGGTCTGTCAAAAATATCCTATTCTATTCCTTACATACCTTATACATAAAATGTAATTCTACTTGATCATAAAATAATGCAAATAGTAGGACAGTTTTTGCATGGAAACACTTTGCAACCATAACACTATCATGCGCCTTTCACATACCATTATATCTACTCTGCACTGCAGACTGTTTATACAGTGCCTACATAAATAACATTAACCACGCGTGCAAACATCCCGTCCGTAATGGACGATGTACACTTTGATCGGCGTTTAGCTTACTATAGTTGTTGCTGACAATTTTTGTCGAGATTGTTCCGGAGTGTACATTAATGTTGTCGTATGTATTAATATGGAAACGAGCACCGTGCTTAGAAATTTGTTTCAAAATTTAAAAGACGACTATTTTGCGAAAGAAAACATAAATATTTGGCTTTTGACCCTTATGGAATGTTAATAGAGATTCGTACCTGTTTGCGACGTTCCCTGTTCATGGCCAGAGTGGTGTGCTCGCAGTAGAAGTCCGGCAGCAGCTGCTCGCTGGCGCCCGCGGGGGCGGAGCGCACGCCGCGCACCACGCGCATATCCACGTTCGCGTTAGCGTTGTTTATTGGACCCACTAGCACGTTTGTCGCCTGAGGATTAGTAACAAGTTGCCTTTCATACTTAAACTCTCTCTTTCTATTAAAATTTAATGTGACCTTTCATAGACATTAGTGATGTATCGAATTGTCTTTTAAATACAAAAAGCACTGGAACGGTTTGCGTCTGATATAATAAATAAAAAGTTGCCGATTAGAATGCAAAATAAATTGGCATGAATAGGCAAGAAAGCACTATGGGAAATAATAGAAAAATATACCTCTGCTAATTGTGACGGAATGGCAGCTGTATACTTTAAATAACAGTCTGCTGAAGTCCTTAGCTGTCCAAGTCTCATTTCTTCAATTGACTCCAGCATTCCTGCTCCTTTCACAACACTTGACTCCCATTCCAGCCTACATATGTAGAGGTAAATGAATAGTACATTATAAACATTAATTATTTTAAATATAAGACTGGTATGCGCATAGCTTTATGCTGTTGATTTGATTAAAATTAACAAAATAATAGTTTATCTACACAAAAATATTTACCTAGCTCGTTCTGCTTGAACACAAACATTGTAATATTCGACTTCAGTCTTTTTAACCGCATCCTCTGTTTTTCTTTTCTTGACTTGAAGTTTGGCGGCGTCCCGCTCGCTTCCCGGGTTAGTTATCCTCTCGGCCCGCGCCGCGCTCAGTATGGAGTGAGGAATGTGGCCTACGCTCGAGCTGCGTGATATACGACTGTAAAAAAACAACTACGAGCTAATGACAAACCTTAAACCCCCCAATTGACGACAAACGCAAAGCGGAAATTCTTTCGCATTATAAATCGCCTATTATAAATCGCATTGCAAACGCAAACAACGAAGGATCCTTCTTAAAACGAATTCAAAGAAATAATTATTACTATAATTATGTAATGGTAAACATCGTTAGTATCGCAATTATTGCGCAGACCTAATTTCCAACGAAGCGTCTTGCAGTTTTTCATTTTCTCTAGCGGCCGCGTGCGATTGTCTTTTAGACTTCGCCTCGGCCGTCCTCCAATCGGTGAGCGTCCGCGTTGTTTTATCTACATTGCCCTCGATCTGAAAATATCGTCCGTTTACTACAGTTGTAACACATTTCAACGCTACACTCACATATGTTAGAATTTCTCTTCTGTCGTATGCTATTTACCTTTTTTCTTAATCGCAACTGATTATCGATGACATGCTTCATTGGTTTCACTAGTTCCTCTGACAAAGCGTTGGAGTAATTCCTGAAATATTTTTACATTCAGTTTCGTCTTTCAGTATGGTTATCTCAGAATAACGAACGTTCCACTACGACACATACCTATGGATTTCTGAGCGTTTTTCCATTTCTATAGCGACATGCTTCCATGCTTCTGCGCAAGAGCCGATGCTCTCTTTGCACGCTTTGCCTAGTTTTGTGCTTAGTTTCGCTAAGCATTTTGAGTAGTAATTTTCGGCTTCAACTCTGAAAGTAAAACATGCGACATTATGAAATTCTTAAGTAACAACAATTTATTTCAAAATATGTGCAAATTTTGTTATGCGTAGTTAAAAACTTAATGAACAGTAGAGTAGAACCGCTTGACGTTCGAACGAATATCACGTTAAGTAAAGCATAGTAGAGGAAATAAATACGTAATCATCACATCGTAATGGCGGTTTTTACGCGCCTCGCATAACATTCATCTTTTATGTGCAGTATATATGCATTATGGAAATATTGCGGAAGTGGGCATTCACGAGTTCAACCAGCACAACATGATATTACTAATATAATATTTAGTACTAGACATTCAAAGGGGCCTTGTATTATGACTACGTTTTAACAGCGAAAAGCATCAAGGCTCCAGGCTATTTCTTAATAGAATAATATTGTATTAGACGTGTACTGTCATTAGCCAGTTCCACTTCTCTGATATTTAAAAGAAGAATTCAAATAGAGAGTTTTCTTTTTTATTAGTAAATCAATATTAAAGTGGTTTCCGAAATGTCCATACGCCTAGCGATCGAGTGCAGCATGACGGCAACGAACATCTAAGTGCACCATTAGAATGTACGAGTACATAAACAGCGCGGTCTCGTGTAACTGCGGGAAGCGATAAAAACAAATGCAAGTTATATTTATATCTCTACTTGGCCCACTTAGCGTTCTAGCGAGACGCTCTATTTCTGATTTTGTGGCCATTGCCGTAACCTTAGGTCGAAGTCTACAACTTACAACGCTCAAATCTTTCAGCACGTGTCGCGGACAATGGCGAAGGGTTTCGAAACTTAAAAGGAACAGACAGAAGAGAATAATTATGGAATCATTTTACACTTTTCTAAATAGTATGTTATAAAAGAATTAACAAAGCGTAACAACGTAACATTACATCCTCATAGAGGTAGACAGAGTAGGTACTGTAGGACACTTCCACATTTCACCAGTTACGATATACGCTCCATCATGGAACAGATGGGGAGCTTATTGTCATACACCAGGTATAGATTTATACAGATTCGGAGCCATTCCTAGGAATTTAAAGTTAGATGTAAACAATAGTATCCGACACGGGGATCAAACCTAGAACCTCTTGATCAATAGTCTCGCTCGCAACAACGAGATCAACGAGGCAGTCAAAAGAACATATTGTCTTCATATAAATTTGGTAAGGTTTTTAATTTAGCTATGTACCCAGTTATCTTATTGAAGAAAGAAACTGTGCGTCTGTTTTTCCATATAGTGTAAATTATATCCGTTTTAAAGGATTCTTCATCGTTCAATAATTATATTAAGATAAGAATACGACATCTCTTTTGATTCCAAGCTATTGCGTCGAATAACACAATCGGGGGCTGGGGAGAAGAGAGGCGGGCTTTAGTACAGAAAGAACAGGAAGCATCGGGGCGTTCATGTGCACATCCCTTTATATATCTGCAGGGATGACCACCTAAGTTTTAATACGAGAAAATTATTCATAATCCGAATCGACCCCCCGTAAATCGAAAATTTCTCTCTTTTAAAATCCATTTTCAAATTCTAACCATCTTCAAGGGATACCTGGTAGATTACGCCAATAGGCGTTAAGATGACCTTTTAAAAATAATCAAAGAAGAATAAGTAAATTCATAAATAAAACGGGCACAAAACGATTAAAATATTACAATACATAATATTTTTATAGCGTTCCGCGATCTTACAAAACGAGAAGTACGCAACCAGCTCGCACAAGTCGCCAGCAGTGATGTTGTGGAACTATCAGATCCTACAACAATAAGGTATTGTTTTATCGTTTCGACTGGAAAGCGACTGTTACAGAGCATCGATAAGATTGCTTATCTGCACGCACGACCGCGCTCGCCGTCGCGCGTACACTGTCTCATAAGCACTCTGACAGCCTCAACGCGGTAAACGCAAACCGCCTGATCTACAGTTAGTTAGTAGAAGTGTCATTAATTAGTTATTGTCGCAGTACTTGTCAAATACATACTTATAATTTACCACTGTCCGAGTAAATTGCATATCCTGTAACACTGCCCCTATTTTATAATAATATTGTGATGAAGCGCACATCGAAGCAATAAATTAATAAACTAAACGAATCTGAACGAAATCTGGCCTTGTGTCCCAATAATAACCTGATAAACGCAACATCACGCCTGTAATCCCCGAAGGGATAGACAGAGGGGTGTACTACATCCCCACGTTTCACCAGTTACGTTTTAAGTCCCATGGAATAGATGGTGAGCCTATTGCCATACATAGGGCACTGATCCAGACTCCGAGTCACTACTAGAAATCCTAAATTAAAAAACTCCAATAGTACCCGACCCAGGTTTTGAACCCAGAACCTCCCGATCGGCAGTCACGCTTGCAACCGCTCTACCAACGAGGCAGTCTAACCTCGGCAGTATAACTTGATAAGCAATAAAATTCTAAATTATTCACCTTTCTTGCAAGATGGCTGCCAGTTCCTTGCTAAAGTCACTTCCTTGTTTCACATACCGACGCAGCTCATCGAAGCCGTTTTGTGCCTGAAGATACGAAAAACAATCACAATTAAAATAAAACATTATACAGGTATCAACTAGTAAATAAACTTAATTTACAACGTATCTATGGATATTAAATAATCTTAAGCACATTTTTTATTACTTAACGAGATAGTTCTGCGAATCGAAAGCAGTGATATTATTTTTAAATGCACACACATGGACAATAGCGTTGAATTAACTGAAATATATGTATAATACATTCTCATAAATATATAATGTTATCTTAAAGGTAGTTGTTACCACGCGTGGATTGAATGTAGCGAAAACTCAGAAAAATGCTATAATTTACTTTTTTAAGATATCAACATTCGCTCAAACTAAACATGATGTTGAGCGCTTATTTTTGAATACGAGATTTCACAAATCTCACAAAACAAAAACCTAGCTCAGTAATCAAACGCGGAAGTGTACGCGCCACGGCGAAGCGAGTCCTTGATCTTCTAGTATTGTTAATGGGCGTGAATACGATTTTACATAATAGTGAAACACACAGAATACACGTAATGTTCTGGTTATGGCAACAATGATAAGTGGGTATGGTCAGCGGTGTTGTAATTAGGCGCCTAACAATAACACGACACAGCCGTGCGTTAAGTCTCGTCCATACAACACGTGACACGGTGGCTGGCTCTACCGGCAGTAGGTCACTGGCCCCGGCGGCTTGAGTTCACTCCGGTAAAAATCATTATGACTATACGAATACATTATAATTTCTATAATATACGCTAGCTACTGAATGTCTTAGGCTATATTAATAGACCACAATGATATAAATAAATAATAGAGTTATTAAAAATCAAAATAATTTATCAGTGAAAGATACATTTAAAGAACTCTAATATGTAATAATGTAGAGACAGGTGGCAACATCATTAAACCCTAGTTTATTACCGTCATCATCAACCTTCTTACCCAATAAAACCATACTGATAAAAGATAAAGG
This sequence comes from Parelbella ahira ahira, assembly GCA_018244795.1. Classification (NCBI taxonomy): domain Eukaryota; kingdom Metazoa; phylum Arthropoda; class Insecta; order Lepidoptera; family Hesperiidae; genus Parelbella; species Parelbella ahira. Next base: position 9,956 of record DWME01004989.1, on the reverse strand, counting down.
TGAAAAAATGCAGTGAGTCAACGTAAGCTAGATACATTAAAATAAATAATGCCAAGAGAAGTCCTTTTTATATTCTGTAGTATAGACGAACAGTTTAAGTACTTAAACGTTTTGCAACTACCCACCTGCACCAATGAACTAATCTTCCTGTAAACAGCTATTTGATTGCATCCCCACTTATCTTTTCTAAAGCGCTTTTAATTTTTCAATTCTATAAAGATCTACTGACGGTATTAACGGGACTTTCTATTGCAGGGTACCAACTGTGCTACCGTCATAACGAAAGCGAGAAAGGAAGGAAGAGGAAGAAGAAAAGAAGACAGTTCCTGGTTCGATTACCCTGTGGGAAAATCGTTCTAAGGATCTACCATCAGGTCCCAGAATAGAAATAAAAGTTCGATCCTCAGAATAAACGTGTTTTATTAATTTGTTGTTAAGAAAATCAACATATGCTCTCTTCTTCGATTATTAATAGAACGTTTCACAAATTATGATTTCTGTTTTTGACTAAATACTTGTTTAAATGCATTAAAATTCCCATATAATTAACAAAATAACTCTTCTGTAATTTCACGCGAATAACCAAAAGTCTATCATAAATTTGAATTTTAAATTGCATTTTATTACATGACAGGAAACGTGTTACGCTGCGCACTTTTTTCCCTTCTACTAAATAATTATAGCATTGGAACTACTTATAAAATTCAAATGTCTTCAGTCTACATTTACAAAATACTAACGAAACCTGTACCTACCCATAGAAAATATTTTATTCAAGCAGATATAAAATGAAATACTGATTTTTATAGTGTTAGTAATTTAATTTTAATATACATATTCAGTAATATCCTTTTGAACCAATGTTTATAATTTTCATTTCAATGGTTTTTAGAAAGACCAAAAAACTGAAATTCAATGACGTTGAAATATTTGTTTTGTGACGACAAACATTTGACATTTCGTCGAAGTAATGTATAAAAGTATTCATTTTATAAAATAGCGTTCAACGTGAACGCGGTCTAACGATTAGCAACATCTGTTGCAAGAAGCCGGACTGAGTATAGACAATTCGAGACTTGTAATTAACGAGAAGTGTTTAATGCCAGGTTATTTCGTCATTTTCATTTAATGATTTCTTATGAATTGATCGAAGCGTGTCATTTCATTATCTTACTTTCTAACGAACTACTAGGTACGGTGATTGTTTTAGTTACTAGTTTTGTGCATGCGACTTTCTTTTAATGTAAGAAAAAGGAAACTTTAACAAATATCATGTATTTGTTAAACACTCGTTTGCTACTTTTATTATACATAGTCCTCTCAGCACAGTCAGAAACAAAATTAAAACCCTCCACTCACATATATTTTTTAGTAATTATCGTAACATTAAAACATATTTTACAATTTTCTGCTAAACCTAAAATCAGTAATTTCAAAGGTTGCCTTTACAGAAAAACCAAATCAAAATGAAACAATTTAACACAAAGTAATATGAGACTAAATTTACGCGTTTTAATGACAATTCCTATAGATGTTTGATACAATGTCCTATTTGGTGGGCTATGGCCTGCACTGACATGTGTATTGTGTAGGCGAGAGTTCCAATGTAACAGCAGCTCGGTCGCTTTTTAAAAAATATGTTTGAAAACTAGTAGATGACTTCGAAATTTATATGACGTCACACAATAGCAGTAACAAATATGTGAAAGATGATTTTAGTGCACTTAGACGACGTAGACTGCTCACACTGATACCAGTACCATGGCTAAATAGTATTCCACCCTAAGCTAATTGTTTTTGAAACGACAGTCACCAATAGTAGGTACGGATAGGACAGACACCAAATACCACTAACTGCACTCATAGAAATATTTACATTATTAAACTATTGCTAATAACGGTTCTATTCCTGCAAATTGTATTAACCAATTGCACATATCTATGGCCGTAAATAGTAAAAATAAAAAATAATGCACAATAATCATGAAACAGAAAAGCTAAATGTAAACAAATTTATTTTACCACCATTAGGTATCTTAGTAACTAAAAACCATAAATTTGTAGTTACTGTTCTAATTGCATCCACGCCTTTAGCGCGACACCAAAAACAGGCAACTACGAAAAGGCCTATTTTCAACCGTTTTCTAAGCGATCCAAACTTTCAATTAATTAAATTTTTCTCATTACGCGTGGTCGCATACTTCCAACATCGTTACAGTTACTCCATCGCCTTGGCACTGGTAACCTTGCGCATGTTTTCGTTCGTTAATCGACTTAACATAAAAGCGACGCCGCAACTTGTGATTACGTGGGTGGGTCCACTCGCGGCGGTTTTGTACCGAAATGACCGATAATTGATCCACACATAATCGAAAGGCAATAAAAATGCCGAACTAACAAGAACAAACTGACAAGACAACTCTCGTCAGTCAAATTCAAGTTCGAAGTATTTAATATGCTGACGCGGCAAAACAAGTTGAAATACATACATATTTATTGTTTTAATCGCGGCATTTTATGTTATGACCGATCACACGACGTTTCAATGATCAACTGCAACGATAAAATTAGAATATCAACACGAATAATAAGAATAATTACATCGAATAATTCCACGTGACTGATACGTTATTTCTTTTCAAATTCCATTGTACATTTTCTCTTTCATTATAATGGTATGCACAGAATCTATGCGTCGCTGTTTACAAACAAGTACCAGATACCGTGTTGAAGACAAGAGTGAATAAATGTAGATCCAGTTGTTAGTGGGCAGCGACTATCATTGAATAATTAAATATAATTTAATCAATTCGCTAGTCACCTTCGCGTGCGGCTAATGGCTGCTGATCGCGTTTATTACCGATCACCTATTTAACCAACTCCGCTGTTTTCTTATACCGATCTGTTAGCTTTTCTAGGATTCCGATTTCCAATCATCTTTCACGCTATTATCGTTAATTATTGGTTGAGGACAACTTCGTTAACGGAACTTTGTACCTGTATACATACATTGTATTTTATTTTATCGTTATGATATGTATTTATTCAAATAGTCCAAGTAACTTTTATATTAGGTATGTGTTTTAAAATATCGATAAAATGTTGACGATGCGCAATAGAAACATAAACATCTCATATCGTCTAAAAGACACTAGATATTCGGAACGATGAAGTTTAGAAATCACACACATATCACACATCATCAGCCTATCTCAGTCCAATGCTGGACATAGGCCTCCCCCAATGAGCGCCCTCGCGCCCTGTCTTAATATTATTAACCCCCCCGTGAATAGACACAATACGTTTAGAATTGAAATATTTTAATCCTATTATGCCATTGTAAGCTGGATAACTTGCAATAACCATCGAACATTTGTGAGTTGTGATAGTTATCAACATTGTACATATAGTACACATTACACGCATCGCTAACAAATGTTTATCCGCAGGTCACGCGCGCAACGGTATCCATCAATGGATTAAACGATACCGATACATTACACCAACTAACTACTCGACGCACAATAACTTTCTTTAAAATACTTACAACTTTCACTGCGACGAAAAAAGATCTCAAAATGTTACAGTGTAAGGTCGGTAATACGATAAGTGTGATTGACATTTGCGACGGTTTCAAAATGTCTTGCGCATGAGTCGAATGGCGACGAACGCACGCGTTTCCGTCCGGCCGAGGAAGCGTGCGCGTTGCCATTACTAAATGAAAATAAACGAGGCGTTATGGCAACACTAATTTAATTTTAATAAAAATAAATAAAAGCTGTCGTATATATAAACAATGGCGATGAAAAAAAAACACAATTTAAAATATCTAATAATAAGAGATGTGACATATTCAAGTGACAAAGCATTATTATTATATATATGTATTTAATACTACGTTAGCTTAAAAGATAAAAATCCTGTACAACCCATCAATCTTTCTTGTATCATAAATAATCGTAAGGAGATTTAAATAATTAAAAAAACACTCGATACAAGTACTACGAGGAAGTTGAGGAACCGTTCGCGCTGGAAGAATAACATATCACACGTCCGGTTATATGGGTTTAGAAAACGGGCAAAGAGATATTAAATTGTGTATACGCCGTATGTATGTTTTTTAGAGCTTATCGCGAAGTCTACATCAACATCGTTACAAAGTTTCTTCAGCGCTAATACGGACTAGTAAATCACGTTTTTAATACATTTAGCGACAAGCTTCTGTGGTCGCAACGATTTCTCCAATCTCACATCTCTATTCTCCGAACAATCATTCATTCCTTTTATCGTAATCTTCGCTATGCTAATAAATTAAAACCAAAAAAAAACACGTCAAATAAGCGATAGTTTCATTCGATGCGAATGTCAGCGAAGTATTAAAACGTTGTAACTTTCTTAAATGGCTAATCTCAATGTCAACAACGGGTTTGCACTAAAACAATTATTGGCACAGAGGGTAGGTATATAAAAGTCTTATGACTATATTTATCTCATTTATCTGTTGTATTTAATATCGCGGCTAACTCCGTATTGTTCGCTCATTACTGTTACGCAACAGACCCAGTTGCATTTATATCCACTTACTGGCGATTGCTATATTATGAATAATAATTGGTTTAAGAGTGTAGAATATATAGTTTGACGACTCGTTTGGCACATTGGTATCTATCGGTCTACGCACGAGGGGTGCCGAGGTCGATCCCCCGCCCGACAATCTTTGATTGATATCCGATATTTAGCCTTAATTAATAATTAGGTTTGGGAGTTCGAGAGGGCAAAGCGTTAACGTGTTATTATCACCACAACATTTCTATCAAGATCCATGATGTACTATATCAATTTTTGCTATTCATTTGAGAATCGATCGTTGGTAGAATTAGCAAGCAGAAAATGTTTGACCGTAGCAAAATTTTGTAGAGTGACTGCATTACTTAAGCGCGAGGGCCGTTATGTTATTGAAGAGATGCTGAAATTGTTTTGTAAGCAGCGTTTATGACGGAGCGGCGGTGGGCCAATGAGCACATATTTTTATTGCGCCAACCGAAATTATAATACGTACTGAACTTTGAAAGAAGGTTGAGCAAATGCTCTCGGACAATCTGTTTCATGGCTCAAATATTGCTCATTTACGTCACGCAAATTTTTTCAACAATAACCAGACTCACATATTATAAAGGCCCGACATAATTTTCACATACTGGTACATAAAGTGATCACGTACTTATTCAATACAATAAAACAAAAGTCCGAGAGCTATTATTATGTCGAGTATTAAAACCATTAGCGAAACCATAAAAAGTTTATTGTGTATTAGATATGCCGAGTCGTTCGATTTAATATTTAATTTAATAAGAATATGTTGTTTTGTTATGTAACTTTAAAGTTAAATGTAACAGTTAGTACGTTTGAATAAGATGATGATTCCTAAGAAATCAAAACGCACTAAATAGACTGCTAGTTAAAAAAAAACATTAGTTTATGAAAGGATGAAAAGTTTTACTTTAATTAATGAACAAATTTTATTTGGTGAACTCAATAAGATTTGCATGTAGAATTACTGTATAAATCTGCTTAACTGAGTTGCTCTAAGAAGTTAATCTATAGTAGTTAACCATCAGGTAGTTTTTTTAAATAATCTACAGAATTTAACCATCAAAGTAGCTGTGATCTGTGCATCGACTATCAACTGGTTGCTAGACTAACTTACCATGAAGAAAGAAGATAAGCTAAACATCTATGACCTCAATCATGACAAACGTATATTATAAAAACGAAAGTAAGAAAAAAAATCGTACTAATTTATCATATTTATTTATTTTATAAACGGAGTCTAGACTTTTCCATCGTCTTATAAATCAGTTACTTTATTTTATAGCGATTAAAATTATACTGTCACAAACTTTGCATCGATTACTTAATCTCTAAACTTTATGCGAATAAAAAGACGCGCACGTAGAAAGAGATGTCTAGAGATAACTGTCTTTGTTTGTAATAAATCACTAGTGAATTGTTTCCCAAATTCATTTCCCGGCAATTTTTGCCCCGGCCGCGCACTAGCGTTTGTCCAGTTACGAAAACAAAGCTTTCACTGAGGCACAGTTATATTGTAATCGTCTTGAGAACGATAATGGATTTAATTGTCTTTTTGTTACGTCAACAATGCATCATCGTTACATAGTAATGCGAAGTGAAGTGATCAAACACGCTACATTTCGTAGGTATTTTAAATTGAATGTGACTCAAAATACGTACCTACTCGTGTGACATAATTTATTAACAATTAAAAATATAATTTTACTCTGAAAATATTTCAATAGCATGTCAGAAATGTTCGAATTAAATATATTTGGTTACGTTTTACAATATAATTTATGCATTTGTCATACTTAACTTACATAATTTAACATCAATAACGATGTTTTCTAAATTCCGAATAGTCAGGGAAACTTTTTTAGTAATCCATAGGTATAAAGAACGAGTAGTTGCAGAGTTTTCTGTAACCGGTTTTTGGTACGATTACTAATAAAGCCCATAAATGACACATATACCGACACCGTGTCACATCGCATCTCGTTTTCCAAGAAAGAAAACCATGATTCATCTGTACATATGATTTGCACAATCCGTGCTTCACTATTCAGTAGTAAATAATAGTACATCACAAAATCGCAACCAATGCAACATGTCATCAAGCGATGAGAAAGTCGTAAGCATAATGATTGTGCTCAGACTTCTTCAGTTCGTGTTACGCTGGATGCTAGTAAACGTCTTTTTGCATTCATCTCACGTCAACAATCTCGTAACTGTAGCAACGTTTAATTGTAGTAATGAAAGTACAAGCCTGCGTAAAGAGAAAGCAAGCGTTCGAAAAACAAATATCAAATAAAGTTATTTATTACATATACCCTTTGCTACGTATGAATATATCCAACTGCATACTACACCTGTAGTACATTATGCTATGCTATGCTATTATGACAAAAAACATCTCACTTGAGTGTTTAATAGTAGGGTATGCATTGGTGGTACAAAGCGTACTCGGGACGTTCAGATAAGACATGTACAACATTAGAAGACAACATAACATCAGAAACATCTTGACTTCATTCGTCTATAACTTGACGTAACATTGAGACTAACTAAAGGAATATTAATAATGTATATAGAAAATCACGTGACGTGTTTTGTAGATGCTAATATTATAATCGTGAGGATGTCACTTTACCGACGGCAAATAAATAGACAAGGCAAACAGTACGTTCTAACAGGCAATACCGGTGACGTATCCACGATGGTAAAATTAGTGAACATTAGCGAGTATAATTTTAACCTACTACATTGGCGGTCATCAATGACAAAAGACCATTGATCGTTTGGTTCGAATCTGTTATATGTACTACTAATATCCTCGATTTTACTTGCACGAGAAATTATATAATTTCCATACAATCTTTCATTTATTATTTCTTGTTTTCTTTAAAATTTCTTCGTACGTTTAAAAAAAATATTTCAGCACTTTTAAAATGACAACCTAATACACCGGCATACAAGGTTACTTTTGCATTTATTTTATTACTTTCGATACCAAATATAGCAAATGAGCCGCTTGTTGACGACTGTTGTCACACTTATACTCGTATGAACGATTGCCTAAAATTATTTCTCCCATAACCGACGCTTAGGCCATTGCTTTTCTTCTTTATCAACAATATTATTTCAATGAATGGTTAGTGGAAATATCTTGGTATAAATATGTCTTGTGAAACTCACCCAATAATTGTCCTTGAACACTTGGTTGTTTGAAGATCGGAGGTTGATCATCTCTTCGAGGGTGTTCTGCCAGCGGTCCATGCCGGCAGCGATTTTGTTGGAGACGTTCTCGCGGTTCATGGTGTCCGCACCATCCTCGCTTTGCGAGTCGGCATTACCGATGTTGGACCCCTTGCTGCTGTTGCTGCTAAATGTCCTGTAGAATATAATGGATCATTAATCACCTTGTTTTATTGCACATGAATCATGCTTCACTATTACGAATACACATCACGAAGGTTATTAATTTTATTTCCTATTATAGGTACAATATGTAGATGTGTTCGCATATTTTATGTAAGTTACACAATATGTCTTAAAGAAATAAGCAGATATATGGATGTATGTCGCAATAATCGTGTTTAAACTTCCGTATGCGAATGATACAAATTAAGAGGGAAATTTAATTTAAACATATTAAATTCCGTTTGTCCGTCTATTGCTTTTTATAGTTTCCCTAAGCTTGTTTCTGGTAATATATAATTTGCGTCACAGTGCAGTCCAACACACAATCAGAAAGTTGGAAAACCTATATAAAAATACGAAGTATTATTGTAATATAGGTACGATAGCGTTGATAGCGACAGGTTGGCATGGAATGTTACGTTGCAGTGAAAGACAGTGAAATTACTATTCGAGTGACACAATATTGGCGTGACATAAAATTAGATGAAAACAAGAGTGGTACAAAATCGTGCGCGCGGCCACGCAGCACGAGCGAGATTTATAAATCAAATAACTTCACCTAAAACTGGTTCCTTGAGACCGTTAGTAAAGTATTAGAAATGTTTCAAATTAGAATAACATCACGATCGAAATATTTATATAGGCCTAATTTTTATTTTAAATTAAATACATTTTGAGGATAATGTACAGGGCTGTATAGATAGACATATTTCTCTATACTTTTTATATAATGTGATGAGATGTGTTCTGATTGAAGGATATAAAACAATTTGATTTTTTCTCTTCAATCACTTTTTTTCATTCCCGATTACAAGAAGAGCAGATAAATGAAATTATATATGATTTCAGATAGCTATGAATGGTATATTTAATTGTTTATCAGTAGCCTGAGATCTCTGAAATTACGAATAATCAGTCTCCGCCACTACCTAGCTGCAATCGACGGGAGCTCATGAAGAAGGACCACGTATAGGTTCGAAACTAAAGTTAGGCCATCCCGAGAAACATGAGAGAGGTACATGAGAGTAAAGCCAGTACATAAATACTCATGTATATATATCGCCAGTAATAAAATTACGAATACTCTTTTTATCTTCCCAAAAAAAATATTGAAGGTATATGCTATGACGTCTCATAAAAACAACAAGAATGCTTGAGGCAAGCAGAGCAACGAGCAACGTGGCATGCTCTAGGGGAGGCCCATGTTCAGCAGTGGACAGCAATAGGCTGATGATGATGATGAAATAATATAACATCTTTCGTAAACTATTTTACTATATTGTACTTGTCTATTTTAGTTCTACATATTTAGGTGACCTCTGAATGTGAATACATTAGTCCGCACTAAAATATTGTATTAATGTGCGCATACACGTTACGGTTTACTTATACGGGTTTTAAATACATCCAGTAGTGTACGAAATCATAATACTTATATTCACACCGAACGGCAAAACACGATATAGTGAAGTGTTAAAACCCTATAGTGTAAACCGTATACGAATACCGATTCGAAATAACCGTAGTAGTGTACATCCTCCCTTACTCAAGTTTCAATTTTGTCGTTTCTTTTTTCAAGTTGGACTTTTTCTATAGTTGCTGACATTTTAGTTTTAAACTTACCATTCTTATTACTCATGACGATTTACGAGTAAACGCGCTACTGCGGCATTTGTGTTAACTACTAAAAATCGAAAATATTTAACGTAATATTTCCCTAAGCCAACACTTATTGTTAACGGCACACACACGTCTATTAAAACTGGTATATCGACACTGTGAAATTTTAATGATCCAAGATTACTGTTGAAGATATATTTTTGCGTTAAAATACAAGTTTCCTATCCAACGACCACTTCTATCAATCACGTATATCTCACACGTCTATCTATAACCCAACCAAGACCCTAAGACCGTCTGTATGTACCTTAGTGAACAGATTCTTGTAAAAATTAATAATA
>DWME01004988.1:0-15538 GCA_018244795.1 Parelbella ahira ahira | reverse complement strand
CTCATGTCGGCTTATAAAGTTCTTTTTCTCGCATATCCTTATACCTTTATTTTTGTACAAAAAATAACGAAATACCTACTTATAACAAAATCAAATAAATTATGATTAAGTATGGTTTTGCACGTAGACAGACAACAAAGATTTAAACTTATCTTAATAATGCCCATAATTATGACCACCGACTGAAAAACAAGATCCGGTAGAACAAATACTGATTGATACGACGAATGATACGGAAAAATGTCAAGTTTTTTGTTTTAAGTAGTATCCGTTGATAAATAGAATTATTAGCGCCTGGCAAAAATGTACGAGCGAAACGTACAAAACACATTTGGTTAATATCACGGATTGACTGCCTCGTTGTAAGTGAGACTGATGATCGAAAGGTCTTGGGTTCGATCCTCGAGTCCAGTGATATTTAGTTTCCTATCTTGAAATTCCTAGCAGTATCTCGTAGTTCGGATGTGTGCTCGGTGCATGGCAATAGAGTCACTACCTATCCCATGATGGGACGTAGATTGGAAACATTGGAGTGTACTAAAATCCTCTGCCTACCTCTTCGACGTTTATAGACGTGGTGTTACGATACAAATGAATTTTAAATAATTGATATATTAAATTGTAAATATAAGATTGCTACTCGAATAAGAACAATCTTAAACGGTCATCACAACCCCTACTATTAACAATCTAACTCAAATAGTACCTACCACATAATGAATATTGAAAATTTTATTGATATGTAAATATTACATCAAATTAATAACGACAAATAAATCAAATGCGTATGAGAAATAAAACGAGCGTACTAAATATTACACTCCTTTACATCAAATGTAAAAATCGATATTATTCAACATTGTTATAAAACTTTATTTCACCTACGGACATGTGCCCGGCAATTCGATTTTAATAAGCGAATAAAATTCATATATTTAATAAATAATGTAACCTCGAAATATTAATGCTATAAATAACATTAAAAAGCATTAAATATGCGTCAAATGAAAACTGAAAATCATAACCAAACACACACAAATCCATCCGTACTCATTCTCATTAAATGCAGCATCATGTACATACATCACTCGCAGTTGACTGTGACCAGTGTTTATAGCAATTCAATCCTTATTGCTTTGAAAATAAAGCACACGTGGGGGCACATTGTAAGCTGGAAGCGTGCTTGTTTAATATTCATACAAAGTGTTTGTTTGTTTGTCTTCAAATTTACCCATATTCCCCTTATAATTGGCTGTACCATTTCGATTTTGCACCCCGAAAAGTAATTGTTTAGACCCTTTTTGATTTTTTAAACGCTTTTTATCCATGTCATAGCGCAGAAAGTACATCTCCAGGCCTCATACAGGGTGTCGTAAGAGGCGACAAAACCTGGCGCTGACTGATCGCGGTATGACCCAATCTACCTAGACGCGGCTAAATGTCCCGGCCGCGTAAGGACAGCAGCTTAAAGGATGCGAGATCCTGGGCTCTGCAATCTTAAAGTCGCATGCTCAGCTTGGGAATTATAGGCAAATTCCCCTTAACATCATCACCAGCCTGCCTATCTCGTAGACAGGCTGATAATGATGATGACGGCTTTTGAAACAGTTTATATGATTGAAGCTGTTTGTGTCATACGTAAGTACACTTAAGTATTTACTCAGTAGACATAAAATGACACGGTATATTAAAAAGGAAATTTAAATAAGCTAGACCCTAGACCATGGGACGTGTAAAATAACTGCTGTAAAGTGAAAGCACCACACTCTGCCTACCCCTTTAGAGAAATAAAGGAGTGGTTAAAGTCATACAAAAAATATTAGATACCTCCACCCAACTTGTTGGCCCCATGTAGCTAAATATCAGAGATATGTCGGTAATCCTTGTAACTCGGCGAGACGAATTTCGGCGACGCGAATTCTGTCGCGTGCTAAAATACCGATCATTGCTTCCCGGCAGCACGCGGAATGACGGAGCTTGCGGGCGGAGTCTGCAGTTAAGTACCTCGTCTCTGTTTCATAAATTATCGCACACAACACACATACATGCTTCGAATACCGTAAGTATTTTGGAAGTCATTTTGTACAAAATATTTTTTATATAGATAATTGGAGGCTTGAGTCCGAACACTCGGGGCGCCGACTGGGTGAAGGCAGTTTTTAAAATATTCAATAATTTTTGGGAACATTACCGGAAACTGATCTAAGAGAAAGGGTTAAATAAAATTTACCTACCTACTTCTCTTACTTCCTCTGTTCCTTCGCACTATCAACAAATGTGCCATTCCAAAAAACGTACCATACAACATATATAGGTACATGCATATATTTATGTTATTAGGTAAAGTGTGTATGTAAGAAGTACATATTAACTTAAACTACCGACTATCGTAATACGAAGAATATTTTTTATTCATTTTAGTTACATTTAACGTTTACATCAAACGTTACGTAACGTTATACATACGTAGGTACTCATAATGTAACGTATTGCCTAACTTTATATATGTAACGATTAAGTGGTAAACTAAATCCATAAGAGGAAACTGTATTGATTCATTTGTACTTAATTTTTTTCATTTCGCATATGTACAATAGATTGTTTCTTTCCCAAAAAATAAATCGTACCGCGGATATATTCCCACTGTTAAAATAATTTATTTAAATTGAAAAACGGCCTAACCTGTTCGACATTGAATCGCGCGGCCCTCATGTATACAGGCTTCGCCGTGTCGTTGAAAAACTTGAATCTTCCAACACCATTGATCAGCAGCGTCGGCGGCTTGTTATCACCTTTAGAGTGATGGTGGTCAGTGAACATGCCCACTGACAGCGTGTGGATCCAATCCGTCACTATCATCACGTGATCTGATCTGAAAATAAAGTTATAAGATTACCAAAATGTAGTGCGCACAGACCCTAATTCGTCGGGATTGTGAACGAAATGTCAGTCCGATCAACAGCTCATGTAGGATGACTCAAATGCTAATAAAAGTTTTGGCAGTATCTCCTACTTTCATGAATTTAGTTATTACTTAGTCAGTCTTTAGTTAAATGTACAGTTGTACTAATGTTGCTTTAGTTCCTTCAATAGGCAAGTATCGTTCACGACTTTAATGAAGGTAGAAAAAGCAAAGGAATTTTGCCAGGCCTATACCTGGTCGAAATTCTTAGTCTATGTATACAACTACGAAAAATAAGCATAACAATATGTACATTTTAATGTACTACTTTATGACAAATTATTTGAGCAATACGAATAATTAAATTACTTTGAAATCCCAAGCTTTTCATGAACGTATGTTACCGTCACTACTCATGTCTCATCGTGGAATATAAACTAAACACTTGATTAATCGGGCGACAAAACGCTAAATTTCTATTAAGTTTTTTTCTTCTTCTACACAATGATCTAAGTGTAAATACACGTGTTAAGAAAAGAAGCAATCCCTATTTATTATTACACCATAATAGAATCAAAGGTGACCCCAACAATTCACAACAACGTCGATCACTAAATCGCTTACAACCATGTTTTCTGCTGGTGTATCATAATGCAATATCAGGCAACCCAAGGAACTAATAAGACTACCTATGAGATAAGGAAAATAAATCTGTGAATCCCCGAAACCAAAAACGCTCAACATTAAACGTAGGCGTTAAGTGACATTTTAATCCTATGATACAATATTTTAAAACGGTCAGATAATTTATTTGAATAAGAAAATCGAAATGACAAGCAGTTCAGACCACAAAGGAGATTTATACGCCTGATTGTAATAGTTGTAAAATAAATTATTTTTTGCTATTACCGCTATTAGTTAAGATTTTACGTAGTGTACGATCGAAATTTCGTTTTGAATAATTTCGGCGAAATTACCAGTTTTACCGCAGTCTTGGTTTTGGCCAAAAAATCGGTGAACCATACGTTCCGTCGGCACTAATAGCCGCCGAATGTAAGGGGTGAAACGTTGGCCCATACGACGGAGCGTATTAATGAGTGTCACGACATTTAACACGTTACCGCAGATGGGGCAGGATTATAAGAATGTAACTGTTAATAAATAAATCATGAAGATTCCACATTAAATGTGGAAGTGATTGTCCGAAGACCAGTTTCCTTATGGAGACTGAACGGCTTTAGCGGATTCAATAACTCCATGTAAGATTGTGTCCTGGAACGTATATAATATATGAACAAAGAAACTTTACAAAGAAGTTACAAAACAAGTTCGTACAACTAACGTCCATATAACGGGGTCAGTACTCCACACGTTAAAGGTAAGACCAGTACATGGCAACGGGCCATTGTGTATCACAAAGTAAGGGAATACCCAACCACTGACGCATTAATGGAAATTAAAAAGATATTGTTAATGGTGTGCTACATTCCTCTGCCTCTCTCTGCATTCGATTTTTAAAGGTAGAAAAATTTTACATGAAAATACGCTTATACATAAAATAAATGCTTTAAAGTAATATAGGCCAAGAGTAAAAAACTCCTAATACATTAATATTAACGATAGAATAAAATGAGTTTTAAATAATACATTCAAGCCCCAAATGATTTTTTAATGATTCCTACGACCTACTTAATGTTCGATAATGGACAACTGATTTGAAACCAACAGACTCAGAATAATGCCATACATTTGAAATCTAAGCCATCCTCGTCCTTCGCTCTTTCGTTGCATTAAGGTTAAGAATAATAAATAATAATTATATTAAATATAAAATAAATATCCGCGTAATTATATAGTGCCCGGAGTATGGCATAGACTCATCACCTATTCCATGGGACTTAAACGTAACTGGTGAAACGTAGGTGTATACTATGCTCCTCTGCCTACCTCTTCGGAGACTACCGGTATAATCAATATACAGTAAAGAATACCTAATTAATGAGGAATAAAAACGTGAGGTCTGTAAGGACAGCAATATTTGAGATTCGGTGCTCTCTGCCAACCTCAACGTCCCATATTGAGCCATAAATTAATATACGTTCGAATAACTAAACAATAAATAGAAATTGAAAATGAACCATACTTAATTAATGTCTGTACCTACAGTAGTGTTTAGAGGAACATAATAATCATAAATCTTTTTAATAGTTCCACTGTTGAATCCTGGCTTCTCTAATACATATGAGATCGGTTATGGACATAGTATGCTACGCAAACCAAGTAGGAGTTAATAGACTGCATATGCCATAGAGAATATAATAATGAATTCGAAGGTGTCATCAGTTACGTTTACATCCCATAATTGAACTCGGACCATACTCGAACCAGAATACGAACTCACGGCCTCCCGATCGGCTCAAGCGCTTGCAACCACTTGACTAACGTGGCTGTCAGACTTAATAGATAATATTACAATGTACGTTGCAAGTAATTTACATTCTCATAATGACATTTTAAAGCTGCCTTGAAACTATAGAGAGATACATTTTCATTATGGCGAAGATCTCATCAAACTTTTACAAACTCATTAGCGGAACCATGGACGCGGCAGAGCACTCTCCACATATTGACATAGGAAGCGCGTAAATCTCCAAAAGTATTTCAGTTTCATACATTGTTCATTGTGCTGTTTAAATAGTAGTAATATAATTGCATCAAGCCTCTATTTCTTAGAAGGAGTAGACAAAGGAGTAGAATTCTCAAGCGTTTCCCACATCCAGGCAAAAAGCTACTAAGAATTCCGGGTTTGATAAATCAATACTAATACTTTGTTAGACCTATCGAGATAGTCAAATAGTATCTAATAATAATTACTAAAAAAGTGAAATTATCATTAACAATAATTATTGCTTTTATTAAAATAGTGAAATTCTATTCTATTTATTCATAAACGCATCATTCGTTACTTCAAACACATTTGAGAGCAAGAACGCCAAATATGCCCTAGCAGAATTGTCATTATCCAAATGCAATATTATGGCAATTAGAAGTTAAAAGTCATATGACTGTTTACTTCTAATTGCTATAATAACAGTAGATAGAGTTAGATAGATAAATAGATAAATAGATAGACAGATAGAGGTAGATAGTAGCTACAGTAATAGAAATGGTCACACTATTACTATAAGACAATTATTTATAAAAGAGAAGACTTAGTAATCATCATAAAGTGGTGGTCACTCAATCACTGGTCAATCACTGGTGCACACAAAATCCTTCTCGTAACTGAAAGAGTTCTAGAAAATACTTCGGCGTGAATAGTGGACATAGGTTTGAGAGGCTAAGCCGTGTACTCAAAGTTTTTAAGCCGTTTCGTAGACTTCCGACGATCTTTTAAAACTTGCCAAAAGATGACAACCGAAGTAGAAAACACATAAATGATTACACTATCCTATAAAGAGAAATATTGTATTGAGATTTAATTTGAAGATAAAAATCAGGTTCGGATTTGTAACACCAAATTTTTATTGAAATTTTTGCTGCGAAACAGCAGCGCCTGTATTTCGGTGTTCCGATTTGAATGGAAAACAAACAAGACGTTTGAAGCTAATGCCGAGTAATTAATTTTATTAGACGAAAACTTGCTTATCACAAAAGTCCGATTGCTACCTGTCATAATCATATAGATGTCCATGGGGATCCTGGGACTTCGGTTTCCTGATAATAAAAGCTCCCGCCGCACCGTCTGCGCGTTGCATACCGGAATGGGAGTGCCAGAAATGGGTCCCCGCATGCGATGCATTGAATTGATACCTGCAAATAAATAACTTCAATTACATTTGATTTTAGTAAATATTTCCTTGTATTTGGTCAAAATTTCGATTGAAGACAAATTTGATGAAATGCAACCAAAGCGTAAATAACAATAATGAGCTAAAGATTCGAGAATAATAGTGACAAGTTCAATTTTGTTGAAAGTACTAGAAAAAGAGATGAAAGAAGTGTCAGTAATATCGCGGGAGAAAATTCTTAACTTTCTAATTGTTTATTCTTTACCTCTTTTATAGAAAAAACTCATAGTTAATGCATTATTTACGAAGATCTAACATCAAAGTTAAAACCACAGGAAAAACGATGTCACAAATATTAGGTATAAAGAAGCAGATCTTTTTGTTGTGTTTTGCAAAGGTGGAACAAATAGATGTTCACTTTAAGAGTCATTACTTTTTATTCTTCTAGAAAAACACAATTCCGTCTCTTGTATAGGCTTTGTTTAAATTTAAACAATAGTAGATCTTTATGACTGCACACTTGATGTCAGTTAAATACAAATGATTACTATAAATATACACGTATTCATTTTTCTACATTGATGTGTACATTTTGAGGAAAATTAAGTTACTTAATATAATGCTCTGTTTAAGAAACACTCCGCGAATTGATAGTTAGTGTTACGTTTTATTGATATAGCTTACCTAAAGGTAGATTCAGGTAAGATGGGACATTGAGTGACATAAGGCGTTCCATCCATATAAGGTGTTCCTCGCTGATGCTGCCCGTGCCAATGTACTGTTGTACTTTCAGTCATCAGATCATTCTCCACGTCCACTATGATCCTATCGTGCTGGCACACCTGAAATTATAAGGTTAGTGAGATAGTTACCAAATCTTTAAGTTTGCTTTTATCATTTTTAATCTACAGCCTGATAAAAAGATAGTAGAATATTTTGTCATTGTGCCTTTATTTGACTATTTGTAACATTTTTTGCCTCCTTGTTTCCAGCTTTAAAGTTTAGAATATCTTATCTTAAAAATTAAAGTTCAAAATATTTTAACCCGTGCAGTAAATATTCACAATTTGTTAAAGAAGACAACATTCTTTTTTCAAATACATCAGGGAGCTATTTTTTCAGCTATAGTCAGAATTGCATAATTATGAAAAAAGATAAAATAATAATCATGTCAACTCGAAGTTAACAAGACCGTAAAATCGAAATTTATGACTAACCTTGAGTTAACATAACATTAAAACAACAACATGCAATATTTAAAAAGACAAACTTTAAGATTGACTTTGAAACTACCAGTTTTGCTAAGTGTAATTCTTAAATTTACTTACCTCAATAGCAGGTCCAGGCATTTTTCTATTAACGACATTCAGTGCTCTGTTCATCCCATCAGCTGGTATACAATCTGGTCTAGAACAATCTGTAATATTATATGGACAATCGTAACAGGCTTTACTCATCGTTTGATACCATTCCAGATTAAAATGGTAATAACATATCATGGGTTCTTCCCCTTCTTTGCATTCTCTGTGACACGGATGGTCACCACCAATGAGCTCGCCTGTCACTTCATCGTATTGTACATGGGCTCTTAGCTCCGACTTTTTGCTCTCTTTTCTTGCCAACGTTCGTCTTAAAGCGTCAAGTTTATAAGTATCACTCGGTTGTTCGGTAGTATTATATCTCGTTCTTGTCCTATAGTTAAAATTGTTGTAAGGTTGGTTTGATATTACCGGGAATATTACTTTGGAAGCACTTTCTGGTGGCTTCACTTCCACCTTGTTCGAAACTTGTACGATACTCTCATTGTTACTATTAACAGTTTCTTCACCTGTATCTAATGTTAAGTTGTCTAAGCTGTCTGTCTGTGTCCTTGTAACATTCTCCAGTAATACGTGGCTACTTGTATTGGTATCGTCGGGCACCGGGGCGTCTACTATATATAATGTTGTTGTTTTAATTTCTGATTGCGAATTTGTTCCTGTCGGGCCTGTAACCAATAAAATCCTATTAACAACATAGACAGTATACAGCTCAATATTTTTTATGACTTCACTGATCTAACTACATAATTTGCTGTGAATGAATATTGCACATTATCTATCGCATTGCGCAATATTTAATACAAATCGGAAATATACACCACTTTTCCTGGTAATATCCTTATACGAATCCTACTTATTAAAATTATCATATCCACAAGTGTATATGTGTGTGTGAATAACATAATATGCGTGTACGTATAACATAGTTATAACGCAATTATTTTCAAACAAAACATATCCAATATGACACGTGAATGGGTGTACGTTAATAAGACTCCCTTAAGCGCTAATACGAAAGCAACCATACAAATTGTATAGATTACATCAAAAGATCGTGATTATTCCGGAACTTCAAAGAACTTATTTAAGGAACTTCAGGAACCTCAAAGAACTTATTTAAGGAACCATGTAACAAAATAGAATTTCTACCAAAATTTTTTCAATATATGATTTTATCATTAGTTACTGAATAAGGAAAGTATATATTACCATAATTATATAACATAATCATCATCATCATCATGATAATCAATTCTTTCAACGTGTCCCGTGTTGGGGACGGGTCTTGTTACAAAAGGTTACAAAGGGTTAAGGACAGGCTGCCACGCTGGCCATGTACGAATTTGCAGACATCATACGCCACAGCAAAATATTATGGATAACTTGATGGCCACATATTTAGAATAAATGTATATCTTGTAATACACCACAAACATAAAGACTACAAAGAGTAAAAGTTATTAAACGTGGCCTTAAGAGACTAGACAAGTTAGATAAAATAGATATCCGAATGTTTCCAAGTAGGTACAATATGACCAAAATGTAAATTAAATTAAAATTTTCTTTTAGCTTACATTAAACTTTATTACAATAGGGACTTGGTTCGAGTCAACGATTCATTTTAACTTGCTTATAATATGCAAATAGTACCGAGCTCATATTATATACATATACAGACATAAAAATGCATATACATTTTACTTTTTAAAGCTTATTTTAACAAGTAGGGTACGTAAATACGATGATTACATTGACATTGTCAATTATTCATCACAACAATTACACCACAGATATATCACAATAATTACACCACTTACAACTTTTCATGTGTCCAAAACTTAGGCGTAACTTGAGAGTAATTTAATTCAATAAATCTTCATCTTCGCTAATGACACAAAAAGTTGTAAAAATATCCGTGCTGCGTCATTGCAATGGCGCTTTTTATTTTCTTGATTAATGTACATTTTAATGACTTTGAATTATCTAAAAAAACGATCGTTTTCCTTGTCGGAACAAAGCGATGCAAATTGATTTAGTATTGAACATCCCATGCGTTTAATTACGTGAATTACGTACCCCTTCAAATATGAAGGTAATTTTTGTTGTTTTGTCAAATTTGTCGGTGAGTACTGATAAGAGCCTTAGAAGAAACTTAAATGTAGATATATCAATTCACATAAAAATTAGAAAGTTTTTAACACTTTTAGTGACACTTTCATATATCATTTTATTCTTCTGCTGATTTTGACGCCTGTCGCAAATTTCCAATTTTACTAATGATTGATTTGGTACATAGAGTAAGTATACCAAATAAATAAAGCGTTCCCAAGCTTTCAATCAAGTTACAAAAATGTATAAACATGTTAAAAACTGGTACAGGTGTGTATTGGTCAGCCTTAACTCATTTATTTACAAATATTACAACCAATTCTCAATACATGAATAAACTTGCACGTTCCTAGCTGAAACAGCTACATAGTTACAAGAAAAATGCGAAAAGAATAACCATATACTTAAATAATCGCAGATAATTCCGAAACGAACAATCATAAAAGAGATCATTATATCTTCATAACATTGGAAATATTAGTGACAATACTGTAACTGTCCAATTGCGGTATTACCTGCATGTAAATGTTGAAAGTAAGCTTCCGTGTGGCAGATCGCCAATTGGATGAATTCTAAATTCTGGTCAGACTCGGCCCAGTTTTCTGTCCTAACGCGCACGTAAAACCGTTAAATAATCAATTCAACCGATCAAAAGCTACAGCTAAAATCGCTAGAAAAGCGACTCTACCGGGATGGTCGACTGGCAGTACCGCCTGCAAGCCGACGTCTAACAATGGAACGATAAAATGGTCGATAGTGATCTATAAATAGTAAAATGAAAAAAACCATCAAGTCAAGTTAGAAATATTCAACGGTACCCGACCCAGGGATTGAATACAAAACTTTACCATCAGCAGTCGTAGTTACAACAACTTGGTCAACGAGGGAACCGGGTCGAAAACTGTTGGGTTTATTAACTTAATATTCCTAGAACTGGCTGGGAGTTGATGTTTATGCCCCGCGTATAGGCTCACCTCCTATTTCCTCCTAGGACATATTATAATGTAACTAGTGCATCGAGAGAGTGTACTACACTACTTTGCCTTCCTTCGGAGATTACAGGCGTGATGTTACATTATCATTCAGTCCTTTTAAAACTAGCAACGGCTGTCACGTTTGACACGTTACTTCGAAATTTTTACGAATTCAACGTCTTTATTTTCACTTGAACTGATTTGAGCTACGTGCCTGTACGTATGTACTTATTCGTATGTATGTTTCCCACAAATTGGATATCCACATGTCGTTTTCTGAGAGAATAATCAAATTTGGGGCAAAATGCAAATCTGAATTAATAAAAACCTACTCAGCGTGTTACGCGATATACGTAATTTTCAATGAACAAATAACGCACAGACACGCTTATATATTTTGTTGATTTTATTAAAGCTCCATAATGACAAAAATCGGCGACACTTTGCAAAGCAATAAGAGATGGCGCTACTGGTCTTATACCTAAATCGCGCTCTCGAAGCTTCCTAAGCGCTCAGCATATTGTAACTCAGAATTTAATGCAAACTTCATCTCAAATATTTGTAGTAGCAAAATATTCAAACTTTGCATATTTAAGTAAGAATAATCAAAGGAATTTCTAACTACCTAATAATAATTATTATTCCCCTCTTAAGACTATAGTTAAGACTATATTTTGCCACCCTGGCCAATTGCAGATTAGCTGACTTAACGTGCCTTAGACATTTTTCCTTTGTAATGTCTAAGGTGTGCAGACTTCCTCACAATGATATCGTAAACGTTATACTAAGCGCGTGACAGTAAGTTAAACGCACATTTTTATAAAAGATACGCGCTATGTATTTAAACTGAACACCCTTTTAGTGAGAGGCTAAATTCTAAGCCCCTAGGCTATTACTATAGTGAAATATAAAAAAAATTGCAACAATAAATTTCCTTTCATATTATATTACAAACTATACGATCTTAAGCCGTATATACGTATCTATACAATTACTTACTCTGTGGCGCGCGTATTTAACAAAACCGCAAAATTGTTAATTGCATTAATAATATAACAAACACAAATAAAGGACTGCCATCTTTTATTAAATAATACTCAGATTTACAGTAGGTACACGCAATGTATTCGAAATGTACGTACATTCGTATTGTCTGTGTAAATCTTTGTACAATTCCACAGAGTTCACGGTTCCGTTTTGCATGTCGACTATGATTAAACATTGTATGATTAAATATTTTGTATGATTAAATACCTTACAATAAGAATGAAATGTTCTCTGTATGAAGTTAAACTCACCGTTGCTACGCGTCACTTTCTCTTAAACAGTGGTACTTTAATGCTGTCATATTTGAGTTTATTCCAGTTATCATTCCAATATACATACAAATTTTTAGGCTCCTCTATATTAAGTTCGATTTTCTATTAGTACATTTTGCCTGCTGTTAAACGACTATATTTCCGTTGTTTATACAATTTCATATCAGTTGGTATTTCACTTGACCTGATCATTTTGTACTCGTTATCAAAATGTGTAAAACAGTCCCTCTTGCATTCATTCGACCAACGGCAGTCAGTAGTATAAAAATATCGTAATCATATTTTCATTTACTCTATTTTAAGTCAGTTCCAACGGTTCACCTGGTGCAGTCAGCCTGCCTGAACAGTTAACTAGTATTATCACGTCAGATACCGAGTCAAGCGCTAAATATATCTGTCCTTCCAAACTTGATGTGCAAAACGCTATTCTATTATATTATCTACATATGTTGTATCTACGCTTTAAAAAAATCTAAGATATATGTAGTCTGCCAACCCGCACTTGATCAGCGTGGCAGACTATGGCCTTCGCCCTCTCATTACGAGAGTAGACCGGTGTTCCAATAGTAAATGATAAAAGAGTCGAAAATTATTAACTTTATGTTTTTTTTATATTATGTATCTTTAGCTACTATCTTCAAATAATTTAAGTTATAGTAATACCGTAGACTTCATTTGTCAAATAATAATTAAATATCTCAGTCGTGCAATGTACATATGTACCTATATTAGTTGTGTGGATTTCATGCATTCACTCAACTACACGCGAATAATTCCCTTTGTGCACCCGGATTAAACCCAAAACTGGAGAAGTAACAGGAATATTGAATGTTTACACCTGTCTATGAAACAACAACTTTATGTATATACTATCTACATCTAGAAAAAAGATCATCGCGGATGGCACGAGGTATAATAATTTTGAAAAAAGTGTAAAAAATTATGAGAAATAGATTGACTTAGCTTTTAAATGTGAAAAATTAGGTTATTTGCCTATGTTACGTTATAGAAAAACCGTGTTACATTTATAATTTATACATTACAAGCTTAAAATACTACCTACAAACGGCGAACGTTTTAATTTGTAACGTAATTAACACTAGATACTCATACCTCATTGTTACTCATAAAATTATTACATTTTATTTAAAAATAAATCGCAATAGATTTGAACAAAGCAATAAAACCATTAGTTGAATGAATTTTTGCAAGAGAGTACTACGAGGCAAAAGCTTGCCTCACGTGACTTCCTCAGCTTTTCTCTCTTTTCTGTTTTTATTCACAATGGATAAAGGTAGACTCATAGACAATCGAGGATCAAAAATGTTCATCTTGAATGCCTCGTTGTTATTATTTCTTTGTGTATGCCTCGATATGTACGTAGTGACTCGTATCACACCAGTTAGGTGCGAATGTCAATTAATATGGTAATTCAGTTTGCATAATTTTCGGTGCCAATGTCGACTGAGCTGTTTTAACCCTTTCACTGTGCGTAGACGTGAAAGTGAATCTAGATCTGGTTGCACGGGTTCGATTCCGTTCGTGATAACAATTTTTTTAATCGTCTGTATACTTTCCAAACGAACTACTTAGTGGTGACTGGGCACTGATTGGCTGGATTAATAGGTAGAAGTAATGATTAGTTATGAATTATTTATAAATTAAGTTTGTCATTAGAATTAAATGAGTTAAATATGTGATCGATTTCTTATCAACCGCTCTTTTTATCGTTCTAGTATTGAGCACGGGTCTTCTCGCATAATGAAATGGGTTAAGCTCATGGTCTGCCATGTTAGCCGTTGGTAGACTTTATATGATCTAAAAAACATTCTGAAAAACTGTTTGCGTAGATGGATTTGAACTTTAATTCTCACTAGTGCCTACATATTATCCGAAAACTGAGTAAGTTTGATAAGTATGACATGCCATCAGGATAATATTTTTTTCCGAAGGGGTAGGCAGTGTAGTAGGTACTCTCACGTTTCACCAGTTATGGCATACTTCATGCAAATCCAAACTCAACGTTAGCTACTGGAAATTCGAAGTTAGAGAAACCCAGTAGTGGATACTACGTCCGACCCGGTGTCGAATAACGAAAGTTGATAATGACTATAAATAATAGGTACATAATCCACAATATTTACAAAGTTTTTATCTTAATAAAATTACTTACTTCTAATTATTTTATGTTATAAATATATACATAATTACATATATACAATAAGATACATTAAAATGTACGTTAATTGACTTTTTCATCTCTACATTAATACACAAGTGTGCAATAAAAATGCAATGAATTCAGCCGCTCATTACGAAAATATGACGCAATTAGAACGAAAACATAAACAGCAATAATTGTTCTCTTTTATCGCTTTTAAATTATGCAGGTAGAACACGATTTTGTAATGAGAGTAGTCTAAAACATGTATCTCACAATAACCAATATTTCATACAAATGTTGTTGCTGATTAGTGAAAACGTGAAACATCAGTAAATAATTAATTGCTATCGATATATACGACTATGAAAAAACATAATTCAATAAGCCGGCAACAATTTAAACCAGACATTCGTTTAAGCAGTCCAGCTATAGATGTGCACTACACCGACAGACAGTTATTAAAACTGAGTAATAAATACTTACACACTAATACTAGTAAGGCCAGCAAAACACTGACGTTACACACTTTTCTGTACTGCATTGTGTTGTCGTCTGTACTGCGTTGTATCTGTAACAAATATTTTTTTTCTTAATATACTTTCTTAGTATACCTACTATATATTTAACTACGGCAATATTTAAGATTCATGAAAATTCGTTCATTAATAAGTAATTATAATCAAATATGTATTAATTTTTTTCTAAACACATTTTTCATCCCAAGAGAGCAGACACATAAAATTTTATGATAATGAATTTATTATACATGAAATTTTATTTGTCATTAGTCTGTATATATAGACTGACTAAACAGCATTGAACTCACTAAGCATTGCTAAATCTTATATATAAAATTCTCGTGTCACAATGTTAGTCTCCGTACTCCTCCGAAACGGCTTGACCGATTCCTCTGAAATTTGGTAAGCATATTGGGTAGGTCTGAGAATCGGCTAACAT
>DWME01004987.1:0-15540 GCA_018244795.1 Parelbella ahira ahira | reverse complement strand
CGTTTTTACATCATCTGAGTATTTCACGACTCGGTTAAAGACGTATTCAGAAAAATTTTCCGTTAAAACATAATTCTTAAAAATCTGTACGATATATGACTATGCGGTAAAATAAGTCATCCGAATTTTTAATAAGATTCCATATTAGGATTTTTGTTTTGAATACAATTAATAGTGAAATGACGTAATAATGATATAACTAACGATTTAATTATCTAGTTTATGCCGCCATCTAGTGTAAATGATATTCAAAACAATGTCATTTATGCGTACCGATTTAAGTCTGTTTTAATAGAGGGCAGTATTAGTTAGTATTAAATAAACATTTATACCTGTCAAGAGATGGCGTGGTTATGCAATTATGTATATTATGCAAATTGCTTATTTGTAAGAAAAGAATATTAGACTACTTTGAAATGTTATCTTAATTTTAAAAATAAGTCGGTCTTTGTCTATAAAAAAAAGTCGGTCTTTGTTGATAGGAATGTGAAGGTTTTATGGCTATCATAACGAATTGATAGCCATACCTTGTTTGTACGATTTCATTTTACTCAAATTTTCTATCATGTCAGTTTAAAATAAATTACAATTTGATAGTACATATATTAAATTGGAACGTTTTCTTTAATATTAAAAGCCAGTAACATTATAATTATAACCAAAGTTCGTTCAGAGAGCTTTAGTTATAAATCGTACTAGATAATGCCCAAAATTAAGATTTATTCATACTGTACTGACTTCTTGCTGTCATTTTGTTAATATATTATTTCAATTATCTGTATTCACTTACAAAGGTACATTTCATATCGACTTTCTTAAACGTCTTCTCATCATTCGAATTGTTAATACGCTAAAAAACCCATCTAAATTCTATTAAGGGAAATAAATAACATGAAAACCATATGCTTTATACTTTTAATCATAGATTACACATACGTTCTACTATCCTTCAGTAAGACAATATGCATAAATTAACATAATATCCAACATAAACACACACACACATCGAAAAATAATTTGCCACTACATAAGGAAACCTACAGAATCGTTGACGAGATGCAGATTGTCAAACACATCATTGTCCGTAACGTATCGGATACGCCTACGCAAAAGCAAAAAAACATATTATATTTATGTACAGTTCGTTATAATAAATATATAATCGACGCATTCACACTTATGCCATACGAGCTATAATATTTTACCAACGGTCACTGTTTCATCCACTTAACAACGGAGTTGCGTGAAATATCCACTGAACCATCCACTGGCAAATTATTTGCAGTAAACAAGTGTAGTTTATTACATCGGTAATTGTAGCGACTTTTAATTGTTACATGAAATAATTGTAGCCAGTTTTCAATTGTAACATTTACATATTTTAGTCTGTTTAAATTTTAAATCATATAATTGAAGCACATTTAAACTATCACTAAAAATTGTATCAAGTTGAAATGGTTACATCACATAATTGTAGTCAGTTAATAGATACATTAAATAATTGCAGACTGTTTAAATCATGAAATATGATCATTATAATTATGATTTTATGTTTAGATAACCGCGGTTACTTTTTAGATAATACAGGGAGAACATATTATTGAGCATTGTATTTATGTAAACTATGTAACTAAAGTCAAAATTCACGATAGTTAATAATATAAACTACATTTCGCGATACAAAGTTTAGAGAAAACTATAATGCTATTAATGTTCTATTTAGTGTTCCGGAAATAAAAAATACGAAAGGGAACATATGATATCAATAAATCATAGTAAATTAACTTTTTACAAAATATTACTGAAGTTGTAAACACATTTTTTTTACTCTATAAGACCTCAAAATACACATCTTCCAGTTAATTCTCTTAGAGTAAAAATTTTACATTGTCATTGAATAAGAATGTAATACAGAGAAGTAAGAAACACCCATTACGGTCAATCTACGAATGTGTGACCGTTGTGGCATAAAGCTTCGCTGGGCACACAGCACGTTGACCATCACGACCAGCTCTGTACCTATAGTGCGTACAGCATACAAAAAACAAGCTTATCTACAAGCAAACAGTCGCATAGTAACAAAAAAGATTAATCAATGTACGAAAACATGACACTTACAAAACAAACAGCGTGTATATACGGCGAAAACTCCCCACGTTTTTATCGTCTGTGGTATCTATTTAAATTTTTATAGTCTGTGGCATTTAGTGTCAACCCGTTTGACAGTGGCAATGTCAAACGGAAAATTAGAAAATATGAATTTAGCAAATGCACAACGTTTAACAGAACGAGCAGACAGACAACCACACATACGTAACTTACGTCTATATATTTACATATCAGATCGTGTTTTTCAATATCTGAACAGCCGAGAAGTGACTTACACCAAGTAGGTAGGTACATTTAATTACAGCAATAGTAGTTCTAATGTTCGAAATGTCTCATGTAGGTAGTACCGCAGCTTTTTACTACCCGTATGATTAAGTATCGAACGAACTATACATAAACCTCATCTAGACATTTTAATTAAAACGACACATAATTACTTTTGATTCCAAATCTTCATTTTTAATCTACACCTTATACAATAATTAATATGTCATATAAAACATGGCTGAAAACAAAACGAATAAACAAAAAAAATAAATAAATATACAACTCAAATTATATTTGGGATTACGTCATAAAACATTCAAGGTCAACTTTGAAATGTCACATAATATAACAAAATATTGGGATCTTTAACACTTAGAGTGTACTATGAAAAAGTTAATTTAAGCAAACAAAATAACATATTCAAACAAAATATCGCAAAATGCGAATCCAAATATTAACCACAAAAAAAAACTATCAAAATCCCTGAACCATACAAAAGGAAAAAAACTTAAGATTAGGTTCACATATGAATATAACTGGAGAAAAGTACACTTGTATACATATATTCACTTTTATTAATCTAACGGGTATAATGTCATTTTGCAATAATAATAATTTCTCATTTCACATAATATAACCTGCCAAACAGGCAAGTTGGTCAGCTGATAATAAATGGTAGCTGTTGCCTTCGTACATGGCAACACTTGGGTAGTCAATGTTTGCCATCTTAGAAGGAGAACTCTTTTCAAAATAATAGTATTATCTTTTTAAGCATTTAAAATCTCGCAATACACACTTCATAGTCACCCACTGAATGGTAAAATAATTGTTTTCATATTACAAGTTAAGGAATAATCTAGAACTTTCTATAGACATTCCTTTCAAATATATAACCACTTTGTGTGAGCCTTTCGAGAGCTCTACCTCAAGTGCTATAACTTCATTGGCTTCATTCCTTAAAAACTTCCTTTATTTCACTGAAGGTACGTTATGAATTGTTCAGTATAGGTTGCTGAGTTCAACCATATACATCACTAATTTGTGAATAAACTGTAATATGTCAACAACACTATCTTTTATGATATACACTATATTATATGACTTATACACCAATTTGTGATATATGACTATTCTAATAGTCATAGAGTAATTATGATTTCAAATTTGCTGAAATATTATCTGAAAGTGTTTTTGACATAATATTATTACACTCTAGTTGCAAACAAGTGATATGTATATGGTGAAGATTGAATTCTAAATGCCATAAACATTGATTAATATAGTAATGTAATTAAGAACTAAGTACAAACCTATCAATTTTATCTGTTTCATTGAACATTGGAACACTTTGGCAAGTACACTATTAAATTACTGAAAGCAATCATGTGGCAAGATGAGACATGACATCTAATTATTCTTTTTTTTTTAACTTCTATTGCTCTTCTCTGTCTCTTTAGAAGAATAATCATATTACCTTTAATCATAAGCAATTGGGTTCTTTTAACACTAAGGATCCTTGTGTTTTAGGCAATTGGACACTCTTTTAGCTCCAGAATAATTATACAAGTTCATCTTTCATTAGTGAGCTGAAGAACGAACAGCAAAATGGCAAATATGTTAACAGAGACATCGCAAGATGCTTTGCCCCATCATGCCACATGGAGCCAGCCAACTTATTAGTACATTAGTTAGGGGGTCAACCGAACAATTAAATAGGGTAGGCTGAGTCGAAATTTCCTATAAAAATCCAATCTGACTTACCACTAGATTTAAAGTATCTGTGTATGACCAACATGTCACGAGCAAATACTTAAGTCTACTGAGACATCTACACATTTATATTAGATCTTGTCATCTTAAATGTTCTAAGTAACTTTAAATATAAATGTATGATGAACAATTTCTGATCAACTGATTCTAATATTTGAATAACGATTGAAAAACTAATGGAAGTTAATTATATGCATATAAAGGACCAAAAGCAAATTTGTTTTGGACAGAATATGAAATTTTCAATACTATTAATTTTTTTAGCCTAACTGATAAATCCATTAACAGTATATTATATTTATTTTTAATACATATAACTTGATGAAATTAATACTTAGATATATGTACAACAATCAGCGTCAAATTGGAAATTATCAAAGACACATCGATTGAACTTTCAGGTTTCAAAGCGAATACAGCTAATATTACAATAATATTTTCTTATTAACCTACATCTGATTACTTACCAACATAGAGACAGTTATTTGATGGAAATGAAATACTGTCACTTATGTTTTATAATCGACTGAAAAAGTCCAGTGTGAACTTGGCGCAATACTACCGTACCCCCCAAATTAACTTATCAGATTTGTCCATGGCAATGTATAGCTGTTATCACGTAATGACTTTTAAAATCGAATACCTATCTTAAATGCATACATTATGACGTTTTAATGTAACATAATTATACTTAGATTTATGTTAATCATTCTTAATTTAACATATAAATGCATGAAACACCCATATTTTATAAACAAAACTAAACAGTGGTTGGCTGTAGAATTACAAAACCAAAACAAGACAAGTAACATAATTAAAAAAGAAAAAAGTTGATAGGTTTTTGTATAGCCAAATACATATATTTGTAAATGTACTTAGGTGTTATAATCAAACCCTCACTCCTACTGCCGAGTAATAAATATTGAGTCCTTCTTCGTAATAAGAAGTATTAAGGCCAACTTGGTGAAAATCCGAATGTCGATTACAACACATTTTGTATATTATAATGAATCAATTTCACACTTATAATAACATAGTAATTATTACATCGTCACACTAGGTCTGTCTGTTCTTACAGAACTGATGCCCGCACAAAAAAAAATAATAGTGAATGATTACTTGTGAATATACAGGTCATAATCAATAAAAAGAAATTTGACATTTACAAAATGTTGCCTTATTTGTTTTTTTTTAACATTCTCTATTCAAATCACTACTGTCAATTAATAAGTGTAACAAGAAAAAATGCAACATTAATATGAGCGAATCATTTTGTACTCACTCCGGAAAGGATCTGGTATGATGATATAATAATAAAAATGTTGATAGCTTCATCAGAATAAAAATGATAAGACAAGAAATTACTATAATTCGACATTAAGTACACAATCCAATTATTTATAACGGTCTAATTAAAGAAAAAATATCAGACATCTTGTATCTATAATGGTGTGCTTTGCAAAATTTTGAGACTGAACATTTTTATTAATTTGCTAATACCTATTTTGTTCCATTTATTCCCAAGTTTTGACTAGCGTGCTATTGAAAAAATAAATTTTGATACCGAAACATTTCTTGTGAAGAGATCATATTTATCATTAACAAAAATGTAAAACTAATTTTTAATAAGTAATGAATGATGATACCATAAAAAGTTCTACTAGAGAAATGTATCCAAACTATAATATAACATACATAATTATAAAAAAATAACGAAGTATAAGAGTACACATAATATTTTGCTAATTATCGACCCACGGAACATGGGTTTAGTCTCAGAATGAGAACAGTAAAGGTCATAATAGACAGAGGTATAACATACACATATATTCTGTGCTATAATAATATGTACTATTGTATACTACTACAAATAGTACCTGTACTGATTGTAGAGATAGATATGATTGATTGATCACCATAGATATATATTGATATATCTATGGTGTCTGTCAATAATGTCTTTCTACACCGAGATGAGTCCTACTATATCTGTTCACATATTTTGACAATTAAAAACAAAAATATATATTATAGCTGTGTTTAGTCATTTGAGTGTTACTATAGAAAATATATTGTAATATATCATCATGTCTTGCTGTAATATATATTATAACTCTGTCTGTTACGACCTCTAAGTTCATAGTTTATACATTATAAAATAATAACATGATTAGTGTACAATTTAAATGATTATGCTGTGTAAATATTTAAGTGAAAAATTTACAGATCTTTTTAATTTTCATGTTTGTGTCAAACTATTGTTTGTTTGCAAAATAAAAAACCCCTGAGGGATTTAATGTTTTTGTAATTTCAATGTTATACCTACTTTCAATTTAACAACAATCCAATGAGTTAATACTAAATATTAAATACTCTTCTCGATAACAATTTAGTAATATTTCCAATTGTGACTAATATCTGTTAATACTTTTCTTTCTTATTTACAATATTCAATGTTATAAGTCAATTTCTACAATTTACTTCCAAATATTAATAATGTCCATACATAATTGTGATTTGATTGATGATTTTTATACTATTCAATAAAATATAGACACCTAGTTTAATAAGTTACCTTTATGTCTATTTACATTAACAGTTTGATCTTAGACTTTTAATTAACCGATGTAACAATATTGTTATATAATCAGCATTTTAATTAACACTGGAATAAGGCTGAGATTGTACTAGCCTCTGTTAAATCATCGTGTGCAATGAATATCTTTGATGTTTGAAAACATATTTACTGAATCACTAATTTAAACTTAAGTCACTTATAGTATAATGATCAATATAAATTAATATCTTAGTTTGCTTCAGACAGCCATTGAAACAACAACCAACTTTACATATTTTATAATATAAGTATTACATGAGAGACAAATAATAAGTAATATACACTTACCATATAGTTATAACAGTTAAAACGAAGCATAAATGTCACATTTAGAGTGTCATCCACTAGTCACTACTAAGTCACTTATTTGAGTGTCATAATACATATACATGTCACATGTAACTCACAAGTGTCACAATCACTTTCCCTAGACTGGCTAGACTAGTGTCACACCTCTAATTGCCCATAAGTGTCAAAAATCACGAACAATGAGCACACTAGAGAGGTCCCATGATCATTCTTGCTCCGTATACATAAATGAGAACTTATCATGGCTGGTGGGGGGGATGGCTTTCCCTTCAATCAGACACTGGATCACCCAATGAGTGGACACAAGCGGAATGTTGTCCTGGTTCGCTTTGTTCTGGACTTCGTGGGGACAGTCCCAGTCAGTGACCAGAGCGAGGGCTCCGGACATGTTCAAGTCTTCTTCATTCACCACTCGGGTGTTGGCACCGGCTAATGTGCAAACACGTTCCCAGAATTTCACGAACGTGTCTTGGTCACCACACAGGAGGATCGTTTTGTCCTTGAAGAAGGCGGTGTTGCGCTTGCCAGTGGCCGGAACCTATAATGTAAATGATTGATTGTAAGAACATATTAACAGGTGAGGATAGAGAAAATGGCAAATAAAATTCATAGACTTAAAAATGACTGTTCAACATATCGGTCAACAGGTCAGGATAAATTGATGACTCACCCAGTTGATGAACTTATCCTTGAGAAGGGAGAAGCCGGTGGGCAGAACGTACGCGTCGGGATCCAGCAGGGTGCCGTTGATGCAACTCATGATGATCCACGCGTGAGACACCGCACGTATGTCCGCCGCTATGCACTGAATGTACTTCGCGGTGAGGCAAGGCCGAGGGGCTATCAGCTTGCACACCGAATATTTGTTCTTTGGCACGTCGTCGAAATGGCTGTGGGCATGTAAAATGTGTTTACAGATAATTTAAAATTATTTTGTGACCAAAAACTTTTTAAATATTAATTAACGGGATATAGAAATGTTTATAATTACTTAAATAGATAATTTTCATACAGAAACAGGAAAATTTATAAGAGTCAGGATTACTAACTCTAAACCAATAGGCCAGTCTTTTATAAAGATAATCATCACTGCACCTAACTTAAGAGAATCTTACACCTCAGTTTTACAACTACATAAAATGCAATCTAACCTGTAAACAACCCCACCGCCCGCTTCCAGCTGCTCCTTAAGCCGTTCCTTGTTGAAGGGCCGGTCGCAGAATACCAAGTCCTCCGTATCAGTGCCGACCATAGTTGATGTGGTCTCACCGTCCTCTTCCGAGGAGTAGTGGCGGGTGTCTTGCGACTGCTGTTAAATAAGAGTCAGATTAGACTATATTAAAACATACTTTATGTACACACACACATATACTTGCACAAACACTCGTACACAAATACACACACAGACAGAAACAAACATACACATCCACAATCTGAACTAGGCTAGTAATGAACACCAGCCAATCATTTATTTTCTTTCTAAATGACTGACAAATAAAATAAATTTAATAAAACCATTTCTACCTCACCTTTTCTCTTTCTCTTTCCATGCCAGTGCCCTTTTCTTTCTCTTTCGCCCTGTCTCTTTCCCTCGGTGGTTCGGTGCAAGTCAGTAAGAAGTGCAGAGGTGCAAATATAGTTGTACGTGGTATGGGCCCTACACTTGTTAATGTGTGCTCGTCATCTGAGAACTTGGCCAGTTTGGAATTTTTCTTGCCTATGTTTTGCTTCGCTGCACCTTTAAGCTGTAGCGGACCAGCTGAAATAGTATCATATATCATATTATGGCGTAGTTCTTAAATAGTATGTATCAATTGTAACTATTATTAGAGAAATTATTAGTATTCATGGCCAAATTGCGCAACTCATTAATTTCTTGGTGATCGAAGAACAAAAACGAGACTGGTATACCTTTGACTCCGTCAATCTTCCTGGGTGTCCGTTGGACCTCGGGCTCTACCCCAGGCACCTCCTCGAGGCGCAACGGGGGAGCCGAATTGCTGCTCTCACTCATTTCGCTGCTCTCGCTTGGCACACGCTTCCGTCCCACGGGAGTGCTCTTCGATTTTACCCCTGGGGAATAAGGTTGCTTAATTTAACGGTACAGTGGCAATAGGGTCAGTCCCCATTATATAAAAATAAATAATAATAATAATCGACCCATTTGTTATTCCACTGTTGGAATATGGGTCACCGCTCATATTGAGAGGGTTAAGGTCATAGTCTGACACGCTGGCCAAGTGCGGGTTCGTAGACTTCGTAAACCTAAGATTTTTTTTGTTGAATTGAAATTGTTAAAAATATGGAAAATATGTCACATTTCATTGAATATCTCATTGAAAGTGTGTCATAGCTCACCCGAGGTAGACGCTTTCGGACTCTTAGGGGATGAAACGCGTTTCTTAGAACTGGAGCTGCCTTTGTCTCTGCTGCGAGCACTCCGCGGGCCCTGGAATCAGATAATTACACGAAGTTAGCGAATATAAAGTAAAACCAATCAAACCGATCTATTAACCAATTGATAAATCTGATCCAAAACAATTATTTGACAGCAAAGCCATTGTGAATGTAATACTGGCAAAATATAACATCAGTTATTAGTTAGGTAACAATAAGTCTTAATAGTTATAGTCAGTTATGTGCTCTGTTCCCACCTCGTTAGGGATATGGCCTGATTATATAGTACTAATAAAAATAGGTTACGGTAATGATTAGTCTTTCAACTGACATGAAACACAAGTATGAAAGTTTGACACAAAAATTCAGTTCTTTAAATTTGCCGCTAAGAGTCAGTAAGAGTCATTCTATTAAAGATAGAGAAGTGTACATACTTGTATGATGTTATCCAGGTCCAGTTCCCGGTGGTGTCGGCGGCGCGGGGTGGCGGGCGAGGCGGGCGAGTGCGGGCGACACGTCTCCTTGATGGAGCGCGCCTGGTCCTCCGTTAGATACAACTCGCTCGCGGTCACCATTACTATCGTATCGCTGGAAATTAACATGGAGATTTTATAACGTTCTGTTTGATTATAATAATTTGCGTTAATGATAAAAAGCGATTAACTATATAAATTACTAATAGAAAAACGAGATATAGGCAAATTTAATTTTTACATCCGATTTAAATACAAGTTTTAAGTAATAACCAGAATAATAATAATGTCTTAGGGCATCTCGACAAATGATCGAAAGTAGCCATCAAGAAAGATTGTGTTATGGTAACCAGATGACTGATAAATTACATGAATATATTTATATGTATATAGTTTTGTTCTTATATAGTTTTTTTTGGATAATAATAATAGAAAAAGATGCCACGCATAATATCATCAAGACCAAACACCTTAGATTTTTATTAAAAGAGTTAATTTTAACGTTTGAGTAATCTTACCCATCAGCCATACACCTATATGTAACAGTTCCACATTCATTCTCATCCACATCCAGTACTAATCCAGGCTCATAATTCTGATCCTCGTCTACCATGGCATATACGGATTGCCCTTGCAACGGCAGTTGCTTTGTGTCACCGAAAATGATGAAATCGTCTAAAAGCACTTTGCTGTGTCCGTCGTCAAATTTAATCAAGTACTTATTAGGTTCGGTGATTTCTAGAACTTTCCCAGAATAATAACGCTTGTCCACCCACTTCGCTAACACCACCGTGTCTGGCGGGAATCCAGGATATTCCTGTTTAACGACAGTCTTTTCAACTGGAGTGGCAGGTCTGGGGGAGGCTGGTCGTCGTTTCTGCTTCAATTTTGTCACAGATTTCGGAGTCCCGACCAGAGACGATAATGGTTTTTCATCCTTGGGAGATTTCACTGGTGAAACTTTGCCGCTGTCTCCGTTAGTGGGTACCATTTCTGGAGAGTTCATTCCATGCATGTACTCTGGCTCCTCGGGTTGTATGGGCAACAAAGCCCGTTTAGTTTTCCCAGCGATCGATCTTCGACCTCTGACCCTCGACTTCTTCAATGAACTTTTTGGCGTCGCTTTGTCGCATTTGTTCACTTCTTCGGGACTAGCGTTGCCATTGCTGAAACCAGTTTCGCTGGAAAATGAGGTTTGAATACCAACAGACACTTTATCATCATTAATGGAATGGCAACCATCGTCCGCAGATCCATCTCTAACATGCGAAAATATATCGTGAACTTTCTTCAACAATGCATCATATCCTTTGATTGATGATGTGGGATTGGAGACGGACTTTCGTGGGGGCTGCGGAACTACGAACGCACCATCACTAGTTCGGTTACTCGAAGTTGATGTGGAGCTGATGGATGAAGCGAAAGACGTTCTGTTCGCCAAATTGATCATTCCACCGCTTGTTACACTAGATGGCGAATTACTCACAGAGACATCTCCCAGATAAGGATCGATTATGAATCGCTTAGAAATCCTCTGATACTCCTTGCACATATCCACGCCAATATCGTTGTCAGTTCTAACCACGTAGAGAGACAAGAACTCACCATCTTCATTGACGCTCACGTGGACGTCGAAAACGGGTATATGAGGCGTAGTCCCTGATAAACTATGACCGTTCTGTAATGGAGAAATAGTTGAAGGCGTTGTTGTGTTGCTTACTCTGAATGATTCGTTTTTGGCTCTTAATCCTTTGTTGTTGGTCAGTTTAGACATGTCTGGAGTGCTATCATCTACTGCTTCTATTTTAATGTCAGTTGACAAGTCTGAAGGGGTAGAAGAGTTACCGTTGGACAGTTTGGAGATAAGCTTGGAAGCTACACTGGGAACCTGATCTGGACTGTCTAGAGTACAAATACTATCGGTGCTTTCTTGGTCTGTTCCTCTGTACTCTTTAACTACTCCTTGAGATAAATTGCTGACATCAGAGTAATTGTATCCATCACTTTTCGTCTCATGGATTTTTCCCATATTTAGCACTTCATTTCGATCTTTGACAATCGTGGGCTCACTGTTGTACTTAATCTCCATTCTTTCATCACTTCGTTCTTCATCTGTTGTTGGTGACAAGACTAGACGGAAATTTTGGGAGTCATTAAATTCTGAATTTTCTTCTTCAATTGTTTCTGGAATTGACTGTGGAGTTGGTATCTCCCTAACGAATTCTACACTGGGTTGGCTTGATTTATCTGAGCATGTTGTTTGCTCTTCGTCAATGAGTATTGATGGTTCTTTGGCAAACTTTGGTAGAGCTTTGAGGGGTGTTAGAAGTTTGTTTGTTATGTCTGCACTAGCTGATCGTGACTTAGGCGTCTTTGGCGTTTTAGATGTTTTGGATGTGATCTCAACACTATTGCTTCTCTTGGATGTGGGTCTTGGACTAGAACGTGCTGGTGTTCGCACGCGGGAGGTAGACGGGAAGTCATTGTCCAGTTTTCGTTTAGCTGCATTGGTTATTTCAGAAACTTCATTGTCTAGTGTTTGAGTTGACAGATCATCTTCAAGATCTAGTTTTTGTATTTTTGCACTGGTATCCCCGGATTCTTCTGATAGTTTTCGTTTTGGCACAATGACATTTGTACCTGTAAATATATATATTTTTATAAAAGCATTGAAGTGTTGTGATCAGCTTTTAGCTTACAGTATTAATATTTATACTAACCTGCCAGATCGAATTCTGGTGTAGTCACACTATTAATCTGAGAAAATAAAAATGTTCAATGTGGTTACCTAGAATATCCAAAAGTCAGCAATAGAAGTACTAATATAGTACAAAATATAAGCATTACATATCAATTCTGCAGTCAAAAAATTTTCTGAGAATTTTGTTTCAAAGATAACAAACTACAACAATGTACTTCAACCAATATATAGCATTTTAAAATGAGTACAAACTTCATTCTTTTCTTCGCTAAATCTGAAATCATCATCTGGTTCATACACAGGACTTGCGGAAAAGAAGGATTGTGAAACAC
This sequence comes from Parelbella ahira ahira, assembly GCA_018244795.1. Taxonomy (NCBI): domain Eukaryota; kingdom Metazoa; phylum Arthropoda; class Insecta; order Lepidoptera; family Hesperiidae; genus Parelbella; species Parelbella ahira. The sequence goes on along the minus strand of DWME01004987.1, from coordinate 2,565 downwards.
TTTTGTTGTTTAGAAGCTCATCTGCAGCTGTAAAGTTTTGTTGTTCTGTTCCTGGAATAGATAATATATAAATCATGATTAAATCACCAATATTGTTAAATTACCATCACCAATATACATACAATGTACATTTACATTCTACAAAAGAGGGATCTCTTGGTGCTTTTCTTAAAGAGGGCAATGTCATGGCGCTCCAAGTAAACCTCAGATGGAAGCTTAGTCTACCTTTTGCATAAACTAGGGTGTAAACAACATTGTGTTGTGTTGGATCACCACAAGTCCACTTTATATGGATGAAACATTGATCTTTAACGAGTGATGGGATAGAAGTTTGTCATACTTGAATGCTCTCTACTATTCAGTAGAGAGCATTCAAATATGGCAAATATGATTCTGAGGGTAGAAAAACAAAACATTTCTCAATTTCTTTGCTACATGAGATAAGAGACATATCATAATTCATTTGGACAATAAAAATAATACCAATTAAAATGCTGTCAAAATGTCATATTATTTTATTTCTTCAAATTTGAGTATTATACTAGACAATTATACAAATACAAAGACATTCTGACTGCCTTGTTGGTTGAGCGTTTACAAACGTAACTGCCAATTGGGAGGTCCTGGGTTCAAATTCTAGGTTAGGTACTATTTGGATTTATCTAATTTGCAATTTCTAGTAGTGACTAGGAGGCTGGATTTGTATCCAGTGTAAGGCAATCGGCTTACCATCTATTCCATGGGACTTAAACTTAACAGGTGAAACATGGGGTTATACTACACATCTCTGCCTACCTCTTCAAGAATTACAGGTCCAATGCTACTTTTTTTACAAAGAAATTCCAAATTAGTCTTTTAGATAACAATATGTAAGCAACAGATACCAGGAAGTATAAAAATTCTCTAACTCTTATCACCATTGATTACATTTTCATGAGTTGTAGTAAATTTCCTTCTACTAATGCATAATTTGAAACTGGAATAGATCATTAAAACCATCTGTAGTTTTTTTTTCATTAAAACCATATTAGATAATCTTAAAGCTTTGTAAGCAGGTGATTTTATGTAAGTAATTGGACAAAGTACATCACATCTGTCAAAATTATTATTCTTTCCTTATCTCTGAAGTATTGTAATTTTTAGTGCATGTTGATAAGAAAGTGGATAGTGCATATCCACTTCATTATGGACAAGAACATATTTTGTAACAATATTAATTGTTGGATACATAGCATGTAATAATTTATATAGTAAATTATTAATAAAAAAGTGATTTGATAAGCAATGTGTGAACATTGATTTATTTTTTCATAAATTCATATCAAATCATAGGAACATTGTTTTTGTAAATTATCAAGATATTAAATACAACTTGGAAATCTACATATGGTGTAAAATGTCTGTTACATATACCTGTACATGTTAGCCTTTATAAAGTTGGCGTTAGTACGAACGTCGCATATTTTTTACAGGTAGTGATAATGGCAGAATATAATTCGCACTGGAGCAGTATGGCCGACTAAGGTCAATGTTATTCTACGTTATGAAAAAACACGTGACCAGTATTGAAATGTTAATCTGTTTAAATTATGTATTTCGTTGAACACCGCTTATTCACGTTGACAATATCGGCGAAAACGAAATATTGATGTTTGGGAATATTAGCCAACCAAGATAAGTTGTAACAAGAACGCTGAAGTGAACAGCACAAGAAACATACGCACCGTTGTAATTACATTATCAAATTGCTACTCAAATAAATAAAAGCCGAAATTTGTTTCAAAAATATATATTACAAGAGATTAACCTGTTGTAAGATGTAAAAATATAGTAATCAATAACAAGTCAATCACGTCAACGTAACATTGTCAGTCTTCTTCATTTGGTCGGTTAATATATACTATGTCCGATCCATATTTTATAAATTTTATAACAAAACTATTACTTTACCTGTATTTGGTTGGGTAGTATCCATCTTGGAGGGATTTTTACTAATATCCTCCATAGTTAAACTGCAAATCCAACGCAAGTAATAAGAAACTGGCGCGTTTTATCACAGAACCATCTGTCACTGGTAAGAATTCATGAAACTACACATTTCGGTGTTATAAATAATAAGAAGTAATATAGTAATTTATAGGTGTTTTGAATTTAAGCTGTCGATAAATTAAATTGAATAAATAGCACTAATTTACGTGTAAATGTAATATTTGCGAAAAAAGTTGACCAAAGCAAGACCGCTTGTTGATTTGGCTGGTGTTGCCATCCGTAAATTTGTTTTATTTGACATTATCATTCTGCCATAAATGAATTTATTTGTAACGTTCAAAGTAATATTATTATTAAGCACAAACTTAGAATACTATTGATAGAAATTCTAAGTTGGTAAAATCAGTTCAGCAAACGCGCTTTCAACTAGTCGACTAACGAGGCAGCCACCAGCAAGTTATCTACAGAAAATATTTTTTCTATGTTATTAATGTGGCTGTTTCACTTATTTTGCTTCTTCTTATTTATTTTTGTTTCTTTTTTTCAACGCCTAATGATACTTTCACTCTCATTTGT
>DWME01004986.1:0-15540 GCA_018244795.1 Parelbella ahira ahira | reverse complement strand
CCATTGATAGATATGTTCGGTACAAACACTGGATCCTTATCCAAGGTCCTGACTGTTGACTCGTATATGTGAGGCTTGCTTTGTCCATGCATCGTTGTGACTTCCAATTTTAGCTGATACATCGTTGAATTCTCCAGCCCCTCCATTACGAATGATATGTTTTTCACGCTAATCTTCGCTCTGGTGTACAAACTGAAGTCTGTGGATGGCAACCGGCGGTACATCAAGTTGTAGGATCTGATCGGCGAATTGTATGAGCGGACCGTCCAGTTGAGGAACAATTGTGACGCACTTATTGGTATGACTGTATCTATAACGACTTGAGGCGGTGCGAAAACCATTATATCTATCTCGCCGGTGATATTTACAGAGTCAACTGTATCCCACACTTCGCAAATGTAAGTCCCGTTGTCTTCCGGACTTCGAATGTGCAAGTCGTATATGCTCTTTATTTGTTTCAAGTCCAATGTTTGCGGCGGTTTTGTTATCAATTCAGTGATTTCGTTATCTTTGCCCCGTTTCAACCACTTGACGTCCCCTGGTTTGTATACTGAAAGAATTTGAAAACTATATCAAAAAGCTTCAATATGGTGTATGAAAAATAAACGCATATAAAAACGAAAATATTCTTAACCATTCACTCTGAAAAGTAACTTGAAATATAAGTCATAAAATAAAATAGAATCAGGATTTCAGAAATCAAAAAATCCTTACGTATGCACTTCATGTATATTAACATTTATATTCTAATTTTTTTACATAATAAAAGGATCTCACAAAAAAAATAATTATACCTTCGAAAACACACAGCATGGTCACATTAGCCTGATCCGACACATTCACTTTGATCGGTCCGGCCGTTCTCTCGATCAGTTTTCCGGGAAAGCTCAAATCCAAAGGCACCGTTTTCTCGGACTTCTTGTCACCCAGTTTGGCTGAACAGGTGTAGTTGCCGTCGTCGCTCGACGTTGCATTTGTTATCGTCAAGTTACTCATTTTAAATTTTCTGACGTTGCCATCCAGATCTTTTTTTTGTAAGTTACGCTCTTCATCTTTCTGTTTTATCCTGTAATTTGACATTCGGTATAGATGTGAAAATAGCATTTATTTGTCATTTAATATATCATTCGCTAATCTCTGTACTAGATTTTTCATTGAGTAAGACAAAGACGCAAACATTCCATTTTCCATTGGGTACGACATAGACACAAATATTCCGAGTACAAAGAGAGAACCCTATAAGACGAGGCCATAATTATCTAGACGTGAATAAGACCAATATTGAACAATAAAGACAAAAAACGTTTGACCGAAAAGTGTCGACAAACATATTGTGAAGTATGTTGACGAAGCATACATACTCGTATATAAAAGCAACTCTCAAACTTACCGGTTGCCAATTTTAATGGGTTGTCCGTTGTAAAGCCACTCCACTTCCACTTCAGCTGGTGATATGCTGCAGCTGATATTCGATTCGTTGCCGACATCTCCCTTCAGTAAAGACAGTTTCAAAATATCTGGAGCGTCTTGAGCTGTGGATAGAATTCTTGATTTAGTTAAGATACAGACAAAAAACTTCAGCTCAAAAAGCGCCGTTCATAATGTATTTGCTTTAACGACAGTCCAAATAAGCAACAGTGTAATAAAATATTAAAAAAAAAACAAAATAATAATTAAATATACAGATGATTGGCAATAGAATAGGCCTATTTTCAAAGTACCCATGAACTAAAGACAATTCTATTACGATCGGATGAAACTCTGAGTCCTAGGAAAGGTCAGAAATGTTTTAAATCTGAGCCTAAAAATACAGTGCCTACATACTGCTTCATAATCACCAACATTATCAGCCTATTCCCGTCCACTGCTGGACATGGGCCTCTCCAATGGCACGCCACTGAGCTTGATCTTCAACTCTTTGCATCTGAGATACTCTTTACATAATCTCATTTCAACACAACAAAGATTTCGCTAAACTGCCACCATTGTCTCTCAAGTACTTATCGTGTATAAGTTCTCCAGTGAAAAGCTGATAGACGAAGAATGACAAACTACAGGAAGCTTGAAATCTCATCCCATGAGTAGCTTATTCGCTGGAAATGAGTTCGTTCCAGTTATGCACGTGTGTGCGCTCATTTCCCTTGAACTTTGTTAACTAGTTGTTTTATTTGCTCTTAAACTATATATTCCGCTTATTACATGTGACATATAAAATAAATGGTAAAACGTAAATGCATTACACTCATGTTGAATTATATGTTTATTATTGATTATTTATTTATTCAAGTAGGTTACATGTTGTTGGGCACATGCAATATTTATCCTTAAGACTGATCTTTGAGGAGATATATACGACTATATAATGTAATGATTACCATCAATTCTTTTTGTCATTCCACTGTTGGAGATGGGTTTTCTCTCACAGTGAAAAAGGGTTAAGATTGAAGTATACCAATTTTGGAAAAAGCAAATTTGCTTTAAAGAACATTTTGGTGAACTCCATGGAAGGTCGGCTTTCTCACGATATTTTTTTTTCACCATCACAGCGGATATTATGTAATTTTAAAAGTCTTGTAACTAAAACGCGCTATATGTATGTATAGTGCAGTGTAAGTAAATAATTCCGTACGAAAGCATATTTTAATATAGGTCATTTAAATAATTGGGGCTGTTACGCACCCCTGCCCTATAAAGAAAGAGCACATATATATATTATGTATGTATATACCTCAGTCAAAACAAGTTTTTTAAATATTCAGTGTTCAACTGAATAGGTCACTAGATGATGATAAAATTTCATTTGCTTGGAAACTACATTAAAGGTGTAATGTGTTAGCGGATTATAGATCTGTAAGCCAATTTACTCATTATTTCTGAATAGACTTGTAACAAGCAATTTGATACGGTTGAAGTAGCTATCTAAAACCGTATGTGGCAATTGGGGAAAAAAGATTCATTACTAGGAACGGAACATGTGGACTGAGAGACTGATAAACAATGCAAAATATAATATACTGTAATCGAACCAATTCTCATGTCATTGAAGCTAAAATCGCTGAGCCACAATTCTAGTTGTAGACATTCCAGTCAGCATTGGGACCTCGCTGATTGTTCTGTCCATATATTCACTCCCCGAGATATATTGCTTTCGGTTACAAGGGGGAGTGGGGAATGTAGGTCGTGGAGTACATATTTTAAATTGGTTCCATATGAATGAGTTTTGGGACGATTTTAATTGTCAACATTTCAGTTTTTATCCCTGGAAATAAACTTTAAAACTTCATTTAGAATGTAGTCATACGCTGTAAATACACCTGAATCTATGACATGTCAAAACTGATAGATAGAATTTAAACGATTTCGATATTTAATATTTTTTTGTATTAAAAGGCACGGGCAAACACTCCACCTGATCGTAAGTGGTCACCGTCGCCTATAGACATTTGCAACATCAGAGGAGTTACGAGGAGTCTCGAATATATTGTATGTTCTACCCTGTTGCGCTATAAAATAAAACGCGCCGATTAACCGGTCATATCTGCGAGGAAGTGGCGCAGAGGAAAGGATATGCCCGGTTAGCAACACCCGGCGTATTGCTAGCGTATACTTTTTCGTATATATGTACATTTCCGCGCCGTTGGGGACCATTCAACTATTGTTACGAATTGGAAGCTTACTTGGCGATTTTAAAGTATCGGACCACGGTTTGCTTGTAACCTTCATCTATCTTAAACATTTTCTAAAATATTTTATACCACAACATTTAAAGACAATTGGTGGTGAAATTTCATTCTGATTGCTACAACGAATTAACGTGTAACCGATTAGCTTTGCACTAACTATTACTGTAACAATGTCAACTCTAAGATAAGAGAGTAATTACAACAAAAAACAAACAAATAAAGGTATAATATGAACATGAGATGGAATCCTCAAGCCATATGACATGAGGTGCGGGTAATATTCAGGGATAACCGATTTGATTGAACAATAAGAGTAAAAAAGGCAGCCACGACTAGGTTGAACATTTTCATACTTCTTATTCACTTAGAGCGCCATAGAAATTGTTAATTAAAACGAGTTATCCAACGAAGTGTCAATACGCAATCAATTCAGCGTCGCAACGGGAACTAACAAAAGCGTTCATTACAAATGCGGGAGAACTGGAGCGTCCGGGTTTTCCCAACACGGCCTATATATTTCGAACGCTTTGTTTTCGGATCGATAACTTTCATACAAGACTGAGAGCACTAACTGCTTGGAAAATTGCATCATGATATTTTTAATTACACCACTTTAATTAAACCTACGGTATATCGCTAATTCGGCCATTTATACTACTTTAGTAGTTAAAAATTAGTTAGGTATTCCACATATACTAAACTGAAGAGTAGTGATACTTTGAAGTTGCATTATGTACAAAGACAGGAAATCTTATGTTACCAAGCAATTCAAACACAACAATCATGTCGTGGGACCCTTGCACAGTTATCAGATATGTAGTTAGGCACTCTTTTGTGTTATGGACAGCTGATGGACGATATATGTATATATTTTTAAATATACACAAAATTTTATTTCTAGACGAAGGAAAAATAGTCATGGTATTAGAATTATTTCTATTGACGGGGAATCGAAGCTGTAACCCTCAGGTCAGCAATCAAATAATTCATTATCCATAGCTTATGATATGGTCTCCTTTGTTATTTTTTTATCGTAACCAATTCTCAATTATTCCTTGATTCCAATCCATTTGTATTGTATTTTAAGTTTATGTAATACAACGTGAAACATTATCGTACGGGTGACCCACAAGCATTCTATCAATCATATAAAAAAATCTTCAATTTTGGCTCAGTCGAGGAAATTATTTAAGTTCATAAATATTAATTGTACAGTAATGGAGATATCTACAACGATTAGGTAGATTTCTAAAACTTGGACGAGAGAGACAAAGAGGTAAGAATGGTAATATAATATATTCTATGTACCCACTAATTGTGTATTTTTGATAAAAGTAGTATTGTAGTCAGTTTTGATTTTAAGAAACAAACATAATACTCACTTGATGTGTGCATTTTATAAAAAAACAAGCAGATTGATAGAAAATTCTCCATAAATTTGCAAAAACACCTGTACCATTGAGTACAGTGCATGTAGCTGTTAAAAGAATAACCAAGACTTATTTAAACTAATAAATTGTACATATTTACATCTTGTCTAGAATTTTTTGAATATTACAGGCCATATATAGAATGTTCCAGAATATTCTAAATATGGACTCGACTGTTAACATACTTATCTCAATAATAATGACACGTCCCACTTATATACTCTGGTCGTGATACACTATATCATAAATGTCATGGTCAAATATATAAAATTTTCGCAAATATAGAGCCCCAACAAATATCAAAACTCTGGTATCAATATGTGCTAGGTACCGACATACTTGTGAACCATTTGTCTGGCAAAACATATGACAAGTCATTAGGCAGTAATTTATTAATTAATACCTCTATATAAACCAAGGAGGATGAACAAAGATTAGTATTATTATTATAAAGTTAGCTTAGGGGTTATAGCTTAAACGCCCAAAATAGCTTAATATAATTATTATATCGTCACGCCAGGTTAGATATGGGTAGGCAGAATCCACAAAACCTCGAATATCTCTATCCTTACAGATTTGGCGTGCTTCTTCCACATTCATTAGTAAGATTCTTCCCTCTACGAGATAAAACTAACGCATGTGTAGATCATACTATAATATCCGTATGCGTTGCCATATGGAACGTTTGGCGGCGAGATAATCGCGCTGTTGCGTCACGGGTGACGGCAGGATGCAACATGCGTCCACGATACGATGAAAAAAGTTGAACATCCCATGAATACGTATAATTATTTCTTTAAAGTTATCAACAAAGGGTGGACTTAAAGCAAATCGTCATTTTCTATCAGTCAACTCAGGTGATGATGAAAGGTTGTGGTAGTCAATTAATTTAAAAAAAGGTATTCTTACACAAATATTTTATTACTAGCAAATCTCGCGGTCAGCTACAATCTCACCTGCTGGCTGATAAGTGAGATGAACTCTAGGACATAGCACATTTGTAAAGTGTGCCTATTCACTCTTGTACAGTTTGAGAAAGGACACTAGATAATACTGTTAGAAGTGTTTTAGATGTTGCCATAATATCTATCAATATTGCCTAACATGGTATGATTAACAAATGGTTACCGATATACTCTTAGTAGGTCCTGGGTTCAAATCCCGAGTCAGGTACTATTGGATTTTTCTAATTTAGAAGTTCTAGTAGTGAGTTTGGATCTGTGTCCAGTGTATGGCAATAGGCTCACGACCTATTTCATGGGACATAAACATAAGCGGTGAAATGTGGGAGTGTACTACACTCCTCTGCCTGCCCCTTCAGAGATTACAGGGGTGATGTTACATGTTACATCATACTACTATGAATATTCGGTTAAGTTATTGACACCTAGAACAAAGTTTTTATTATAGAACTGACACTACTGCATCTATAATGCTTCTAAGCAATTTTTGTGTGCACTGTAGCATTTAACTTTAAAAACACTGCATTTAAAAAGAACTGTCAAATCTGAGTACAGATGCTTGTATAAATGACGGCCACTGTGAATACTCAGATAATGATATGTTATTCTGTCAAAACTCAAATAATAAAGAAAATCAACATACATTTAGTGACATTTGTTATCACATCTCTTCATCTGCAGCTGGTTAAAATAACAAAGGATGTGGGCCCATAAACATCCATGTGAGGTATGTGGATGTTAATTAAGTAATGTTTCCTGTATTTTTATTACAGCTCTCATTATTATGTTTTCGGTATGATAACACATTTTTTTAAACTAAACTTGTCTGATTGAAGATGGGAATAACAATTAATATCTCTTTGAAGCCATAATTTATCTTTGTTTTATCTATAACTAACATATCTAACAGTAAAATATTTATAAATAAAAACAAACAATGATATGAAAGCTTACAATTTTTATATCAACTTAAAAGTTCTTATTAAGTACTAAAACATTAGTATATGTGGCGAGTGGCAATGGCAAGTGTGTGGCAATTTTTATACTGTGGCAAGTAACCACTCGCCACAGTATAAAAATTCAAAATCAATTTCATGTCTCTCTTCCAGGATTACTATGTAAGTTGTTGCACCTGCAGATTACCTGCATGTGTTTGTTGGTGATTAAAAATTTCATGTCAATTAGTTAGCGTAAAACTATATGAGACTTACTGCTTGACAGCAACATGAGAATTTACAAGGTACAAATTAATTTCTATGCTCTGTGATCAGTTGTAATAAAATATATTGTCAGACTCAGGACACTCAAAACACATTTTCAAGTCACTTGTATTAGAACATTGGGTATATGAGAGAACAAAATTATTCAACATTAATTCTCTCACTGATCACAGTGGTTTAGTCTACATAGTTAAAAATCGACAAATAGTTATTCAAAACAAGAGTGAATAGGCATTTTCTAGATCAGTGTGTAGCGCACTGCATCTCGCATGGATGCATCTCGCTTTCTGTCAGATGGCAGCCAAATGCAACCTCTTCTTCTTAGTGTGTCGATGACAAACACATTTTAAGTCCCTAAATGGTTTTAGCCAAGAATTTTGCCACGCTGACTGCCTTATCACTGTCAGTCATTAGGTCTTCCTGGGTGCAGGTATTAGGGCACGCAGGGCATGATTTGAGGTGGTCCATCGTTTGGGGGGTGCCACACAAACAGTTTTGGCTGTTGCTGTCTATCAAACCCCATCTGATCATCATTACCACGATATTTACCCAGCATATGCCGTATTTTACGTTGTTAACCCAATAAATAAATATACATACATAGCATAATATGGCCTGTTTCTCCAAAGGAATAGGCAGAGGAGTATTATAGTCCTCCCCCATTTAAACTATTTCCTTACCCGTTCCACGAAATAGGGGGTGAGCTTATTGCCATACACCGAGCACAGATCTGTAGGCGTATGCAGAGTCATATATATCTGCCCATAACATTTGTGTAGGCGAATGTACATTAGAAGAGATACACGATAATGCGGTCCCGCGGGCACAATGCGTCCATTCAGCTAGTAGGATGCACTGGATGCATCGTAATAGGGAATTTTAATGAACTTGATATAATATTGCAATAAATTGATACACGTTGCTTGCAATTATGCTGATTTGGACCACAATAGGAGCTTAATATCAAGCATATCGTGATAGGGAAGATCAGTGCATGCAATAAATTAGTTTAAAATACTATCAACATATAGAACCGCGTCCAATAGTGGAATAATAAAAAGGTCAAAAAACTAATGATACTACCCGATTCAACTAACATGGAATGTCTGCTTATAAATTATTGTTATAACCTCCATACAAGAAAAGGACTCTGCAACCATTGTTGCTTTATGATAGAATTAACAGTCACTGTGATAAGTGTGGTTAAGAAATGCGCAGTCGAACCTGAAATATTCTTACTAAACACATTTTTCTATATAGGCATTAACTTACCATTACGTCTGTAGTCCCCCAAGGGGTACACAGGAGTGTAGAACGCCCACATTTCACCATTTACGTATTTTACAATATGAACTTTTTTCCGGATATCCTTCGTTATATACCTATATATTTTTTACCTAATTTACTGTGTGTGTATCACGTAAATGATATTTGTCGCGGAATGATACTCAGCGAAATGATACACAGTTCGAATTGAATCCTAACATGGATTGATTATGACAGGCATTACTGGAATTGGTATAGAATTTCTAGCATATTCTCCTTATACACTTCTTCATACATACGTACTCCTGGATATTCTTTGTTATGTACACTTTGTACCTTATGAATTGTGTTTATAGAACTCAAGAGACATTTGCCACCCTGTGTATTTGTGCTCAAGTCGATCCTAACATGTATTAATTAGTATTGAATTATCTGTAACTTAGTATAGAAAGGGGGGTGTCATTGGAGAGGCCTATGTCCAGCAGTGGACGTTGACGGGCTGACGGTGTGTGCGCGCGTGTGATATTTAAGAACATTTAATTCCATTCTGGTTCGTTATACGGATAATTTACAATTGATAAAAATACCATATAAAAATAATCACAAACAAGTCGCTACATTTTTCCCCATTCTAAGTTATCGGTTAATTTGTTTGAATTTTGCATAATCGATTATTCGTGTTCAAATTGTGCGATATCGTATCAAACAAAGTCGATAAAATCAACAATTTCAAGTTGAAGGTATATAATATAACATCACGCGGTTATTTTCCAATGGGATAGATAGAGGAGTGCAACCCCCCCTTGTCACCTGTTTTGTTGTACGTCCCCTTGCAATAGGAGGTGACTCTACTGCCATACACCGGCCACAAATGTAAATTCCGTACTACTACCGAAAATATTCACTTGGAAAAAACTCAACAATATTTTATATGAGCCGGAATCGAACCCAAACCCTGTGGTCAGCAGGCACGCTTGCAACCACTTAGCCATCGAGGTTGTAGATACAAGTATAATATTTGTTAGTTTCAATAGATAACTGAGTTTGCAGAGCGCGTCCAATGACCTGGCAAACATCATTTAAGCATGTCAATTAAAGTGCTGTGAGCTCTATACACATGTATTTGTAAAATGCAAAACTTTCATTTAGTGCTAAATCGTGATTTGTTATCGACGATATTGGGACATAGATTATGATCAAAAATTAAGCCTGATATTGCTGAGAGATTTCAGTTTATCTATTTTCGATAATCTGTACTTTAGTTACAATTCAATTAAAATTATCTGAGTTCTTTTTCAACTGATCTTTAACATACAATTGATAATTTATACATTATTTATTACATGCATTTGATAATTTATAAATACATATGTGCATTTAATAGTTAAATGTCACTTGCTGTAACGGTAACAGAAAACGTAAAGAGGAAACCTGCACATCTTAGAGTTCTCAAAAAAATGTTCTCTAAGGTATGTGAAGTGCCAACCTGCACTTGACCAGCCTTAAACCTCTCGTTCAGTCGAACCGTGTCCAACAAGGGAATAATAAAAGGGTCGAAAAAAATTGTTCAAAAAACCATCAAATATCTTAGTATTATATTCTAGAACATACAATCAGTTTTAGCACATTTTACCGATCGGCAAATGTTACGTCATTCAGAGGGCATTGTCCTATTGATAGGAGTTCATATTATTTTTATTACCAATATGTTTTAATATATCAAGTATTTACTTGCTGATTTTTTTTGCTCTGTGGCACTGAACCCATTGATATGTTAATAGGGGCTTATAACCTTCGCTTGATCCAGGATAGAAAAGTCATAATCTCCACAAGTATTTTTACAACATAATCATCGACGTGTTTCACAGTGGTAGGTACATCATATAAAACGTATGTATATTTTATAAATCGATTATAAAAAGTATGGCCAATTATTTTTATAACAGCTCATAGATGTTCGTGTATGTATCGAACTTACAACCGCATGTACACGTGTTATGTATCTTCTTCGTCAATTAATCTTTTGTTTCCTATCTCATTTCATTGACTTGTTGACAGTTGACTTTTTTGACTATTGGTCTTTCCAAAAGCCGTCAGACTGTTCAACTGCCACATCTAGGATTTGCTCGTGTTATATTATCTGTTAAATAATTAATATCTGTAGAAGTGCTGACATTGTATTTCTTTAAATATATCTATAGGTCAAGTAATTTTAAAAATATCATTTTTTTAATATTACAATTAAATAGTCGGAATATTTAATTCAGAAAGTCATTTTGTTACATTCTGTAACGGCCTAGAAATATATTTATAATATAAATATAATAGAGGGGGATATAATAAAACGACCAAATATTTTTTTTATTTACCATCATGTTTAAATACCTGGAAATATTCGTCTGTTAAAATATTTTTCATTAGTGTCATTTTCATACATGAATAGTATATCAGTTATTTTTTTACAGCACACTGACGTAACATACATACACTGATTATAACACCGGAACCCCTGACTGAAAAGCTGGATTCCAAATCATGGGCTATCAGCTGCAGTCTTACAGTCACTTACAATAAACGAAACTTTAAATAATAAACCCATATTTCATGCAAATTCTAAATCATTTATATATGTAGTTATAAGTATACACAAAGCTTTGATCTCCTTATCTTGATATAATTTGCAATGTATCCTTGATAGGTACCTACATATTAAAGACTTGGGCTAATTCATTTTACAAATCAAATCAAAGCATACATTTGTCCATACAAGTGGTAAAGATTACAAAATGTATTTATCGTGCTCGCCGTGTATTGAGTTACATATATTTGTTACATATAGTTACATTTGTAAGAATAACGTTATATACCTACTGTGAAAATGAATTGAGCAGACGCCGATACAGATGAAAATGAATGCGGAGAATGTGTAAAATGTATACATCGTCCGTTGGAACACGATCTTCGCGTAAATTAGTTATGCTTATAGGTTAATTGTTCTGCAGTTACGCGTATTGTACGATTCGTCGTAAACGTAATCTTGTTTCACAGAGTGGGTTATGGGTAAAGGCGTGTTCACACGCGCGCTGTATTAAACATAAATATTATTGGGACGTTTTCATACTGCCATCTACTTGCTAAAAAGGCTAAGTCTAAGGTAGCTCACAATACTTATTACGTTCAATACACATATACATCTGTACATATATGTTTTATTAAACGAGTAGTACTATAGTGTTAAAATATTACATGATAGTTCTTTATTGTATAAACAAATAAATACTTGTGCTCATAACACAAATATTCGTACTATCTCGAAATCGAACCCACGCCTTTCATCTAACCGGTCAAGTTCACAAGCCACTGGACGAATCATTCTTATTTTTAGACCCGACATTGGATATCAATTCATGGATATTAAATAGCCAAATTCGTTACTATGCGGAACTCCATTGTTACAGCAATAATTATGTGCATATATTTAATACGATTCAAACGAGATGTATCCGTCTTTACGCTTGTTATAATTATATCAAGAAAAAAATTTGGCGAGCAAGAATTGTTAACTAATTAATTCATTGCAGATATTATTAAATCCGGTAATGTAAACGTAACATCACGTCTGCAATCCCCGAAGAAGTAAGAGATGTATTAAGTACACATGATTAGATAAATATTTACCGGCTTAACTCACGTACGTTATTCGGGATGGTCCGACTACTTTCGGACCTGTACGAGGTCCTTCCTCATGAGCTCCCGCCGTTTGCAGCGAGGTCGCGGCGGAGACTGCCATTTACTTTTACATCCCATGGTGATGAGCCTATTGCCATACGTCGCGTACAGATCCAAACTTCGAGCCATTACTAGAAATTATTCTACACCATTCTATACGGGATATGCAAAGAGATGTACGAAGAACAATATTGTTTCTAGCACATCAATAAATATGTACTTTCTTATACAATACGTTCATGTCGTATAAAATCTAATAAAAAACATAAAGCAACATGGTCGCGGTTGACATAATTATTAATTTTTGTATTAGTTTAAAAGACAACGGTGTAGAGACGTCCTAACCGCGTCCTATATCCGGCCGCGTACATTGTTTTTTAATGCTAATAAGTTTCTTGTCTCTGTTCTCCAGCTGGGAATTCAACATCGGAATGAACAATGTTATGTACAGTGACCAATCTACATAGTAATAAGTGCCAAAAGTATCGCTCGAGACCTTCAAACGCTATACCCATTTATGTGTTGTTAACTAATGTCTTTTATTACATAATAATGTTTAAAAATAGTATTTAAGGAACAGTATGATACACATAAATTGTTTGCAATGAAACATCTACAACGCAACCTGTCGTCGCTATCGAATATAAATTAGGTTATAAAATAGTATTTGTTACACATTACAAAGGCCATTTAGTATTGATGAATTTGTCATTGAACATGTCATTATAGTAATATAACTATAAGTATACCGTCACGCCAGGTCTCTTTCGTGCTGCGCAGAGAACCCTAATGATACTTTCTTCCACCTTTATTACTCTCTTATAGCGTAGGTAATATATCTAAGAAGAAACGCTAAACATGTCACCAATAAAGCATTACGTGATGAGAACGTCAGTTAGAATAGTACTCTTTGGATGAAAAAGCAGTATTAAACGGGCGTTGTCGTAATAGGTGGCTTTGTGAAACTTTTGCAAGCGACGTTATCTCTGCATTCCGCACATCAATCATGGAAACATGGAAATTGGAATGGAATTTATTGAAAAAGATTTGGAATATCGTTTTCCAGTATTATTTAGGTTCCTTCCGGTTAGCTGTTATGGTTCCGTAAATCGACGTAGTTTCGCTTGCTTTAGTTTTATTAAAATAAGGACCGCCTCGTTGGTCGAGCGGTTACAAGCGCGACTGCCGACCGGGAGGTCCTGAGTTCAAATCCCGGGTCGGTCGGTACTTTTGGATTATTCTAATTTAGAATTTGTATTAGTTATTTGGAGTCTGGATCTGTGCCCGGTGTATGGGAATAGACTCACCACCTATTCCATGGGACTTAAACGTAACTGGTCAAACGTGGGAGTCTAATACCCTCCCCTGCCTACCCCTTCTGGGATTACAGGCGTGTTGTAACGTTTTTTGTAGTTTTAACCAGATAAGTAAGTATATTAAGAACGTTTAGAAACCCTGTACACATTTATGTACTTAGTTATTATCATGAAAAAAGTTTTACTGTATTTAATTCAATATTAAATAATATCAGCTGTTACGGTGAAGGAAAATATTATGAAGAATACTATTTCGCTAAGTCTGTTCAGTCACATGGTATATTGTAGCAGTGGTTCACCTCATAATGATACGACTGAATCCTGAAAGACATTCTAAGACCGATAATGAACGGTAAAAAGGGTTCTAGACTCTCATTCTATAAATTCGAAATTATTTGAACGACGAATATGTAACAGTTAACATAAATTATTCGTAAAGAAAACTACCAGTATGAAAGACAAGTGTGAAGTCAATAAAGAATTACACTGCAATCGCTTTTGGAGTTTTTATCACGTATTTTTATACTTTGTTAACGCGTGCTAGAAAGCTGGCCAAACTATTACCAAACAGCGCCAATATCGCGACTAATTATATAATCGGTACATCCTTACATTGGGCACGTAATTTCGTTCGTAATGTAGGTACAACACGCTCGTGCTCTGACGCGGTTGAACGTTGCGAACTATATGTACAGTTAAGAAACGTCGAGCGCGGTCAACGAATGGATGGGTGACCGCTAAAGCCAAACTTTCTTGAGCGATTTCATGCTCTGAATCCCAAGTAATGTAGCTGATTTACACTTAGCAAAGGCCTTATTCAAGAAATGTCTATTAATAAATTGGTTATTTATCCGTATGTACACCTATCCGCTTTGGACCAACGTGATAAAGTGTGACCTAAGTTTCCTACGTTTGCAACGATGTAACACTCATTTTCGATCAGATCCTGTCTTCATCAACAGTATACGACAACTGTGGGATACTGAAGTATTTTTCACCAAATGTACTGCTCTACGAAAACGATATTCAAAATTAAAAAAGTTACGTTAGTAGCTACTTGAATTTTTTCCAAAAGTGTATTTTGACCCCTTTGATTTCCAGCTATGACTCAATGATATTAGGAGTATATCTATGATGTCACTTTCTTTATCGTCTGCTGAACAAGCACGACTGCAACATGCGATCCACGCTGATGGCATCTCGGCTTGCATCTCAACTAGTGTTTCACTTTTCAATGAATTAAACATTCCTATGCCAATAGCCATGTTGGATAACAATGCTTGGTGTTACAAATACATAGAGACTGAACTGACGATTTCGACTAATATTTCAGTTAGCATGATTTCTTTGTCTAAATGTAATATTATACATTTTTGATCAAATTAAGATATTTTACTGAATATGTATATTTAATAGCTGTTTAGTTCCTAGCGCTGTCAAGCTACATCTGTCTAGTTACGCGTCACAATAAATATAGGTATAACTTGTTTTAAACGATTTTATAATTAATATTTTTAAGTATATCCGTCGAATAGAAGAAACGGCTATTTAAAATCCGATAAACCGCAAGCGTTTGATTACTTAAAATCAGTTTCTTGTTGCGTGATACATATATTTAATAACAATTAGATAAGTGTACACTCCCCTTAATGACGTGCCCACAAAAATCAAGCAATACATTTCATGATTTCAACGGCGCGCCTTCTGTCGTGAATAGAATATATATTGTATGATACGCTTCTTTTTACCCATTACACACCATTTTAAACCTTATAATTAATACAAAAACGCATTTTTCGTTTGTCAATACCGTTTTAGTAATAGGAAATTTACATTTTCGTAAATAGGTTAAGAAATATTACTATCCTGGTTATAAATAAATATGAAATGACATATATTTCGTGACAAAATGGCAGATACGCGAAATAGTCTTA
>DWME01004985.1:0-15545 GCA_018244795.1 Parelbella ahira ahira | reverse complement strand
CTATCTGCCAGTGAAAGTCCTGTCAAAATCGGTCCAGCCGTTCCAGAGATTAGCCGGAACAAACAGACAGACAGAAATTGTAAAAAATGTTATTTTGGTTTATGTACCGTGTATACATATATATTTAGTAAAAAGCGGTTATTTTCATATTACAAACAGACACTCCAATTTTATTTCTTTGCATAGATATTTTAGGAGGCCGTTTAATTTGCATTGCTTGAGCGAAACGTAAAAGTTATTATTTAAATCGAAATTTCTTAAGTTAGTAATCAGTATAATATGGGGCACACTCGGTGCTCTCTGCCTACCCTACCTGGCATATTGATATAATAATAATAATAATAATGTTACTGAGCAGCTAGCAGCGAATACGATGGAAGAAGATATACGTTTATATAGTATGAACCATCATACATCGTACTCCTGAGTAGTTGCGAATATAATCTTAAATTTATTAACAGATTTGGCATTAAGTTCGCCAATCGTCAAATCCGAAAACCGTCATTATCATTATCGGCCTACTGCCGTCCACTGCTGGACTTAGGCCTCTCCAATAGCACACCACTGAGCTCGATCTTCAGCTCGTCGCAAAAAAAATGTCAATAATAATAATAATTTCTACCAACGGCGTGTGATATAATTTATTTATTTATTCCAGCTTAACTCCCCTACAAACCTACTTATATGCGTCGGTATTAGAGGACACTGCAGCCCAACTACATATTCTCGGTAAGATGATTACGAAACACCAAGATATGATCACGAACCTGGCGTTTTTTAAAAATGAATAGGTATATAATAATAATAAACAGAATTTACATCTGTTTAAATCGTCCAACTAGAACTATTAATATAAAACAAAATTATGGCAACTAGACAGTTTCTCAGAACATTTTCTTAACAGAGGAATGCAATAACCCCATCCGAGTGACAAAGGCGATGGCAGACATGACGGAACTGTTGGCGCGCAAGTACCACGTGCCTCCGAGGACTGTTGGCGACGAACTAACTGATATAGATCCCAAGAAGCTCCATTGCATGGAATACAAGCTGCAGAAACTGGAAGACGACAGGTTCTCGTTATAATAATAGCAAGTGGGAAATATTCGACTTAAGCTAATCTCTGTAGCAGTCTTTAGTCTTTATTTCCTTTGATATTTATTATTAAATTCATTTGACATTCATTATTGAATACGAATAAGCTTATGGATCGAAGTATTCACCGCTCGGTCCATTTAGCTTGTCCAGCTACCGACCTGGTGCCTACCTTATTAATATTTGTTTTACATAAATATACATTTCACCTTAAAGGAAGTATCTGAAGGACGTTCTGATCGGGACGTACATGGATATGGCTCTGAGCAGACGTTTCCAATACTTGGCCGACCAAGTCGAAGAAGTTATCGACCGCAAGAAGTTCAGGGAGAACTTAGTAACGGACGAAGCCTCGAACAGAGGGTTAGTTTCTTTTGGACTTTTCGCCTTTGTTTCTTGCTGCTTTGAAAAAATTAGAATTACAAGCACTATTAAATTAAACTATAGAGATTTAGAAAAATATAGCAGGTATATTCAGGCCTGTCATGTAGATAGCATCTTTTCACTGGCAACGTACATTGTCTTCTATTTTCTCGAAAGTGAAATGAGTCAATTTTAGAATCTTCGGTGGTGATAATTAGATTTGACCTCTACTTTTTCCAAATTAATTTTCGTTTATTTAGAGGTGTAAATGTCCACTGAATTTTCTTTTTTTTACGTTATATTCGGCCTTGTAGCCTTCGACGGGATCTTAACCGACAGCTGAGACATCAGCGGAACCACGTCAAAACAGCCTGCTACGACACAGATGCCGTGATACAAGAACTGAGGACCCGTGTGGAGGTTAGACATGGAAATATATATTTGTGTGTAAAGCATACTCCAATCGATACCAACACTTCACTGAAATTCTTAACATCCTGTTATCCCCGAAGAGCTAAGCAGAGGATTGTAGTACACTCCCGCGTTTCATCAGTTACAAAAGTTTACGTCCCATGCAATAGGTGGTGAGCCTATTGCCATACACCGGGCACGGATTCAAATTCCGGGTCACTACTTGAAAATCTAAATTTGAAACCCGGCATTTGAACCCAGGACTTCCGATCGGCAATTACGCGTGCAACCACTCGAACAACGAGGTAGTCAATCTCTCTGAATTTAAGGTTTTTCAAATGTCAGTGTTTGCTTGGAAAAATTATTTAAAAACTATAGATCATGTTGGTATTGCCCTATTTTTATTCACCTCGTTGATCATGTTCTCCTTATTTACACACATTTTAATGTTTGCATCAAAGTTTTATATAGATTCCATATTTTTTGAATTTCCTTATGTATTTTTGATCATGTTATTTGAACAATGGATAATTTTGTATAATGTTGCCTCGTTGTCTTTCGTTAGACCATAAGATTCAAAATCCTCTTGAAATAAGTGCTAAAGACAGTCTTTAAGCACGAATGGCTGTAGAATCAATTGTTAGTAATTGTTAATAATTGTTAAAGGATGCAAGTCTGAACAGCAACATCAGGAAACGATATGTGGAAAACTGGCAACAGGCGCGCACGGAACAGCACCTGCAGAAACTTAACGACAAGGAGTCGAAGCCGCTCGACAGCATCGTGTACTACAAGAACAGATCTGACCAAGAGCAGCGAGTCCACACGGAAGTGGAGTTGCTCATAAGCATTTCCATAAACGTAACGCATTTTCAACTTCACGTCTAGTGTTAACTATATGGACGTACAACGGCAGAAGTTACCCAGAGACATTGTTATGATGACGTAATAGCGAGGTACGGATGTATTGAAGTATTGAAGTTTAAAATGAAAGGACAATATGTAATCATCAAAATGACGTCATAAGTATAGCACGAAGCCCTAGAGATATTATTTATAGAGTAGGGAAGACATACGGCTGCCTGAAAGCGACAAAGTCCGACGGTTAGAACGAGAGAAACGATTGCAATACGCTACCTCTATCTCTCCCTATCTCACTATGTACGTATGACTCACGCTAGCGCTACGTCCTGTACGTGCGCTAGTAGAAAGAGACAGAGAGATAAGAAGCCTCATTTGCTTTCTCTTTTTTTCGATGGACCCATTTTAGGCTGGCTCCCTATTCTATATACAATGTCTATCTCTATGCACGCAGGGGACAAGTTTCTTGTACACGAGTTGTATGTCTTTTCATTATGATGGAAATTAAAATTCTTCCACAGGCCAATGCATACTCATATATATGTATGTACATATGTTGCGACAAGAATTCGACATAATTAGACTCACTTGCAATTATCAGCCCGTCAGGGATTTTATTCATTTAATTTGAATACACTGAATATAGTGCTATGTATGAATATGACTAATTTAATAACGTTTAACAATTTTGTCTCTAATTATTTGTCATCAGCAGGAAACACTGCAGAAAGTGGAGCAGTGGATGAACAAGTACGACAGGGACATCGAAGCGATCGATTTGAAGATTCAAAAGAAGCAGAACCAGTACGACGACATGCTTAGGAAAGTGGATACTCTTGAAAAAACGGTCAATATATTGAAATAATTGAAGTAGATTTTCTACAGCAAATTGACAATAATTTGATGTAGAAAATCTATTTGTACTGTTATTGTTACCAAAGTTGCGAAAATGCGTCTGCTTGAAGTATTTTAACATAATTCGTCATGTAAATTAATAAACATCAAAAATGAACTTCGTTGGAACTAGATAATTAATATATGATTACGCCACACACTCATAAGACTGGTGTTTATGAAATTCGTAAGAGAATCTGGACAAAAACCGGAGATAACACAATAAATATTATGCCACTGATTCCAGATTCCGAAACATGGGGTCACGATCACACAATATCGTGTGAAAAATTTGCATGTATTGACGTCGTAGTAACGTCGGAAATTGTAGAGGAAAAACATTTAAAATATTCAATTTTAGTGCCTGATCTTTCCAGCTTGTGGAACACGAGAGGCTCATGAAGAACTGGGTCGCGTTCAAGGATGAACGAGAGCAGGCCCGGCTGCACCGCGAGAAGATGAACAACGCCGCGCTCACCATACAGGCCTGGTGGCGAGGCCTGCTCGTGAGAAACCACCTGGGACCTTATAAAATTGTTAAGAGGAGGCCTCCACCGCCTGGCCCTGAAGGTGGAGCTAAGAAAAAGAAATAAGACCAGTGATACAGCTGAACTGATAACACAAAGACTCAACAGCTATATTATGAAATATCTTTTATTTTATTTCAGTGTCCATTCAAAACAGCTTATTAATAGTTGCTCTGTTTGCATTTAATATCTTACTTTGTCCTTCATGCATATAGTATGTTATTGTATTTATGAGATACAAATTGAAAAATATCTACTAAAGATGACATAATATTACATATACGTAAACCTCACAACTATGCGCCGAAGAATAACATTATAGGATGAAGGACATTTTTTTTGTCGGGTCCTAATTTTCTTGTTCTGCCAAAAATGATCTTTTGAACTTGCTCGGTTAAATCATGACTTCTTATGAAGTTATTAACATATGCATGGTGATTATTTATTAGCTTATTTTTTTTTGGATTTATTTAATTTTAAATAACTTGTTTTATAATTGTTACCATCTATGTTTCTTTTTTAGATAATTGTTTCTAATTGCGTCATTGTTAGATAATTATTTCCAATTGTTTCTTTTTTAGATAATTATTTCATTTTCAGATAATTCTTCGTTTTATTGCATAATAATGTTTTGCTTATATATTTTTTTAACATACATTGTATACCTTTAATTTAATTTTATTATATTACATTTTAAACTTACACAGACTTTTATTAATGGACTTCCAATCGATATCTTAGATTAAGAGGGCCAAAAGGTAAAAAACCGACTTTTAGGAAAATAAAACAAAATAACATGACGCCTGTATTTCCCAGAATGGGAAGGCAGGAGAGTGCAGTACTCATACGTGTCACTTTTATATTATGTTCCATAGAACAGATGACTAGCTTTTTGCCGTACACCGGGCATAAATCCACGCTCCGAGGTATTAATATGAATTTCAAGTTAAAAAAACCCAATAATACTTTGCTGGACAAGCAGTAACTCTTAATTAGCAGTTGGCGGTGTATGGCTCCCTCATGCTCTACTATTGCATGGTTGAATCTACAGCATAACTGATGTATTATGGTATCTAGTGTAACGTTATTTATGCATAATGGTATAGGACATAATGGTATAGGACATAATGGTATAGGACATAATGGTATAGGACATAATTGTAATAGGACAATGACATTTAAAAGATTGACGACTGGCTGGATAGAACTTTATATCCATAAAAAAAAACGAAATGTCAGTTGCTAAAGTCTACGAGATGTTTGTAGAATGTCTAAACATTTCTAACGGATACTTTCAAATAATTCACTGAACTTATAACGAGAGAAATGCAACGATCACGAATAATAAGTATAGTGGAAGATACTTGGGGGTGCAGTGTCATTTTTAGTGGTGAAAAAGAGGAGAGCAAAGAAAACGTAAGTTACGTAAATTTTTACGAGTCATAAATTACTTCATATACAATTTAACATATTAGTATATTAATAATATTCATGAACAAATTATTAATATGATCCTATTTAAACAGAACGTAGTAAATTCAAATATAACCGTTACAATCATCTATAACGGTTTATTTTTTAAATCTTGTTGCAATGGTAGCCCCCGCCCGCGCATTTAATGCCGCACACGGTCGATGAAACTCTGTTTATTTTTTATTAAAACAGTATCACTAAATGCCTCATGTATTTTTGTTGGATGTACTAACGACACAATAAACGAACTTTAAAATTTTAATAATACATAATATGTAACTAAGCGATTTGATAAAGCCAAGAATATTTATTATTTAATTTTAAAGAAAGTGAAATTTATTTTCCAGTTCAGTTGTATTTAAAATTGAAACACAATACCTTTAGTTATTTCGACAGTTATTCATTATTTATCTGTCCTATCGTTGGTTCCAACAATACATCAGTAGTAAAGCTAGTATAATTATTTTGCTGGCGGGTTACATGTAATAGATATATTAATGTTATTAATGAAAGCCATGATACATTATTTATCTTAGATCCTTTATTATTAAAACGTTATTGCAGTGAACTGTTGCAATAGGCCTTATTAATATTTTAAAATAAAGTATTTTTATTGTAACTATTATTATTATTTATTAAAGTTAAGTACGTTCATTTACAAGTCAAATATTTATGTAAATTCATCTATAGCATATTATGACATCAAGGTAATCTCTGTTTATTTTTGTGATTCTTTTTGCTACCCCTGTGACATAGTTATGCCTATTTTGAAATTTCCCGCTGAAATTTGAAAAACATATTAAATAGTTTTCTGCTTCCAGCTAAAAACATTTTGTTAGGATTTTAGTGGTGTGCTTCTATTTCAATCGTTTTGACATTTATTCGATGTAAGTAAATTTCAATTCATTCGAAAATAAGTTTTCTAATTTTGTAATGTTTTATAGATTTCATCATCAAAAACTAGATTATTGGCATCAAAAACTTCTCTACACGAAGTAGAAGAATATGATAAAAATGAGGATGAACAAAATAATATTGTAGAGGAGGAATTCATAATTGACTATAGGTGATCTACCGCAATATATTTGTATACCTCATGATATTTATTATTATTTTAAAAACACTTCTTTCCAGTTTAAAATACTTACAAGCATCACTGTTCGCTACAGTGCTGGAAAATACTTTAATGGAGCTACGAATACTTGGTTAGTTTAAAAATATATATACACAACCTAGTTTGAGCATTTTTCTATCTGAATTTGACTGATTTGCAAATTTTTTAGTTGAATGTAACAATGAATTGCGTGTGATTAAAACGAATGTCGATATGGGTAAGTTGATAGTTAAGAAATACGACGTAGCTGAACCAGAAACCACAGATGAATTGGAAGGAATTGATCCACATTCGCTGGGATGTAACGATTATAAGTTAAATAAATTGGATTCGGATAGGCGAGTTATATATCTATCAGATATCACATTGCTTCACATAAACTTCTTATTTCATTATACATATTAATTTATTAAATGATATTAAAATATCACCATTAATAAATATACTACATTATTTATGGCTGTTTTTAGAAAGTATTTTATGGAAGCAATTGTGGGACTGTACAAAGAATTAATCTTGGACAAAAGTTTCGCAGTACTACACGATTACGTTGATGTTGTTATAAAAACTGAAAATGACAGAATATTGCTTTTTGAAGACGAAGCGAAAAACAAAATGTCAGTTAAATTGTTTTATTTGTAGGATATTTATTATAAATTGATATAAAATGCCAATCAAATTAACAGGTTACGTCGAGATTTAAACAAACAATTAAGACAGCAATGCAATCATATAAAATCTGTGGTCTATGACGCTGATACAACAATTGATCAACTGCAGAATCAAGTAGAAGTATGGAAATTAAACTTATATTATTTTTTCTCTATTTCTACGGTCCTATTAATTGATTTTATTAATGTCCACTTTTAGGATGCATCATTGAATGCCGAAATTCGTAGTAGATACGTTGATAACTGGCAGCGTGCTCGCACCGAACAACACTTTCAAACCATCGAAGATAAAGAAGCTGATCCTGCAAGAATCATAGAGTACTACAAACAAAGAACAGATTACGAACAACGGGTTCATTCTGAAATAGAACTTTTGACCAATATCACTATCAATGTACTTTTCTTAACTTAAATCCTATTCTTATAATATGTGTAGAAAATTAAATTTTACGTTACTATTTCATTTTAGGAAACTTTAGAGAAGGTGGAGAATTGGATGGAAAAATATGATAAAGACATGGAAGGGCTTGATCTTAAAATTCAAATTAGGAAAAACGATCATCAGAATATGCTTGACAAAAGAGTTGATTTAGAAAATACGGTGGGTGAAACTAATCTAATAATAATGTTGAATGCTGTAATATTTATTTCTAGAATATACGTTTTCTTGTAGATCGAAAAACACGATCTAAAGATGAAGGAATGGATACAGTTTAAAGAAGAACGTGAAAAAGCACGTCAGTATCACGAGAAAATGACTAAATCGGCTATTGTAGTTCAGGCTTGGTGGAGAGGTCTCCTAGTTCGCCGTCAATTAGGGCCGTTCAAAGTCGCTAAGAAAAAGGGTGGAACTGGCAAGAAGTAATAAAATAAATGATTTCTCAAACTTTCCCAATTGTACTTTTATTATATATTGCGTTTTCATTAGTAATTAATGTTCTAGTTAATCTGTAATAAATAATTTCTTCGTAAAACATATCAAATGTGCTTTTAATGAAATAAAATTTTATAGAGTTGAGAGATTAGTTTTTTTTAAGAAAATCACGTTCCATCATTCTTATGATCAAATTATTTATATTGTATTAATATTGTGAGATGTTTATAAATTACATAAAAATTAACCAGTAACGCTAATTAAATTAAATAACAATTATGCATGAAAATTATGAAATATTCTTTTTTCCAAAAGGTTGTCTTATAGCTTATATTTCCTATAGCTTTTCTTATAGGTTAAAGGGAACATTAATTATCACTAATGTTCTCATTGTATTATTACTTTCTAAAATACAATTTTATAAACATTTCGTAGTCGTCTATGGTAGTATTGTTCAATTTACTAATCGATATAGACAGTCGTGATTAATCGAAAAGGACATCACTATTCCGGCAATACAAACGTCACGTGACGGTTTCATCCAATCATAATACAGCTTTGACGTACATAAACTAACTTCATGAGATTATTGTAAAGTGTATTTTCCGCTTTATTTACTAATTTTATATTACTTATGCCGAAAAAGGAGGTGAGTTCTAAAACAACGAGATGGTATTTAACATGATAAGTTAAATATATCGTGTGAATGTGTGAAACGGTTAATATTAGTGTTGTCGGCGTTTCCGATACGCTTGACTCGGACAATACTATGCCATGCCATGCCATGTCAGTTCGTTTATGGTATGCGGTTGTGCATAATTTACGTGTGTAAAATTGTCGTTTATTTGTGAATCAAGTTAAATATCGGCGGTGTGAAAGTTTTTAGTGAAGACTGTTGTTTGCAGGAGGCGATGAAGACTAAAATTGATAAAAACAAGAACGGCGACAGTGACACGGAGGTGAGTTGTTTATAACATGATTTGATCAACATTGTTTGCCAATAAGAAGTTATTGGAATATGTGACATACATAGCTTCGACGTGCAGTTCAATCGAAATATGCTTTCTTTATTAAAATTGCAGTTGGGAACATCACAACTCAAAATTTGACAGATGGCTTGTGATGTAATTTATTTTTAATTTCATTCATGTGCATACAGCGTTTTTTTATTATTTCCGTTACATTGGGAATTTGAATAACAATCTATTAGTTTTTTTTCGTACATAACCGATATTACAGGTTGTGAAAACAACAATTTTTTGACGAAACATTAAACTTTTATATGACTTCTAATTTGTAGAGCATAATTAGTTTGTTCCTTTATAGGTGACAATGCTGTATCACTATCGTAGACCAATTCCGAGCAATGCTTAGTAAACCTACTTATCAAATATAGTCTCATTATTTTTGGACTACACGGTATGACAACAAAATCAATTGTATAAGAATTTAAATTTTATCGTTTTTATTACTTCAATGGTTTTAATAATTTTTATCTCGACTGCTGACCACATCAACATGCATATCAACATTGGCTCCCCAATCTTACCTTTGTATACTAGAATGTTTGCACATTCCATTTTATGCAGCATTTTTATAAAATGCTCACAGAAATTACAAATTGATTTAAATCTTTTGTTAGTGCACTCTCTATTATATAGAAAAATATAAATAGTTAAAAAATCTGTGTTCAACAAGTCATCATCATCATCAGCCTACCTCAGTCCACTGCTGAACATAGGCCTCCCCCAAGGAACATCATCGCACCCTGTCCTCGACTTGTCACATAAAGCATCTGTGTGCAGCCTTTCGCAGGCAGATGATTTCTTTCCTTTCTCTTTCATTTCCCAATTAGTAATGTACACATTATCACATAATTTTCATGATATACTCAGATTTTCAGATTCAGATACCTGTTTCTCAGGAATTTTCAAAAATATACATGTGCTGGATATTTGATAGCATGATGTTTAATTGCAAATTGACTGCCTCGTTAGTCAAATGGCTGTAAGCATGACTGCCGATCGGGAGGTCCTGGGTTTGAATTCCTGGTTGGGTACTATTTGATTTTCTAATTGAGTATTTCCAGTAGTAACTTGGAGTCTGGATCTATGCCTGGTGTATGATAATAGGCTCACCACATGGTCCATAGGATGTAAACATAACTGGTGAAACATGGGAGTGTACTACACTCCTCTGCCTACCCCTCCGGGACAAGTGTGATGTAACTTTAATAAAGTAATAATAACAGCAATATTAATAACTTCAATTAAGACCTAGACAAATAGAGATGAAATAAAATTAATTAATGAATGTGGAAGAAGCACAGCCGGTATGTAAGAATAGAGATATTCGGTACTCTGTGCTATTTGCTTTTTTTTTAAATATATATTTGGCCTAACAAATAGGCAGACGCGCCACCTGCCTACTTGCTAAGGGACATAACATGATGATATATTGATAAATACAATAAATCTGTCACAATTACTTATGGATCGGGTAGATTAGACATATTAAAAAATAAAATTATATAAATATAAACTTGCTGATAATCCACATAGTGACACACAGGAGGGGAATAACAGAGACTGCCTTCATGCAGCACCTGCAGGATCAACCAATTTATTGGTCAGGTATTGAAAATGAATATAATGGTACATTATGAGATTATTACACAAGGGATAGAGCCTAGCCTTTTATTTATACACTCAAAAATATTTATCACATCAAATGTAATAGTCCTTGTATTCAAAGTGCTGGATGCGTCAAGCCAAGGAAAGGGCGCAATGGCCCTCATTAGGGGAGGCCTATGTTCAGAAGTAGACTGAGATAGAGCGATGATATTGTTGCTTATGTTGTCTTCTAACAGCTGTGATAACCAGTAGAAAGTAAGTTACAAGTGATTTCAATGTCGCCCAGGATAAAGGACAATATTACTTCTCTGTTGTTTGGATTCAGCTACCTTAAAGCGGAACTCATAAAACCAAACTAATTTGTTAACATTCTCATTCCATAAGAAAATGCAAGTCCAATGTTGGTATGATTGTAACAAAACAAAAAAAAACATAATTTCACGCCTGTAATCTCCGAAGGGGTAGGCAGAGGAGTGTAGAGCACTCCCGCGTTTTACCAGTTACGTTTAAGTCTCATGGAATATGTGCTTAGCCTATTGCCATACACCTGGCACAATTCCGGACTCCGAGCCATTGCTAGAAATTGTAAATTAGAAAAATTCATTAGTATCGGACCTGGGATTTGAACCCAGGACCTCCAAATCGGCAGTCGCGCTTGCAACCACTCGACCAACAAGGCAGTCATGGTATGATTGAAGCATTGAAAAGGATTGATGATGATCAGTGATTGCTATTGCACAATAAAATCCCACAGAAAACCATATTGATGTAGTGCTGTGATGTCACTAGCCGGTGTCAGGTCATAAAGAAAAGACAAAAAAAACTTGCTTCAAGGTCAACACCTCGATTACTCCTGTAATGTTGTAAAAAGAAAAATAAAAAAATACATCCATAGATGGTGACCACTTACCACGAGCCGTCTCTTGTCTTTTCATATAAAAAAACTTGGGTAAGTTCAACAATTAGTCAAGATATCACAAAAAAAGAAACGTGAGTTAAGTCATTACACACTTTGGTCTTTCATATGGACATACCCAAGAAATGTTGATTAAAAAAAAGAAACACTTCTGGAAGTGATTTTCGCCTTAAAACATTGATTCACATGTTAAATACATAAAATTTTGTTTTAAATCCAGTACTTCATTTTTCGCCTCACGTAATTGATTCGTTACAAAATTGCAATACAACCGTTTCTCCTGATATTTAGTTACCCACAACAATAACAAATGTTCAGTAAATAACTTGCGATTGTGAACCTTATGTTGTTGGGATAGGGCACTGTTTGTTAGTTGCAAGGTGATTAGTGTGCCGTGTTGTATGTACAAGGATTTGGCACAGCTCTCCACTGAACACGCAGTTTGTGTGGCGCCGGGCGGGTGTGCGAATCTCTAGCGTGTTACATGTGTGTTATATACCTACTATATTATTTAATATAACTCAGTGGAATTATTATTGTGCGGGAACAATTACGTTTGCTTATTAACTAACGTTTCTATATGTGTGGCGAAAATATTAAGACAAAAAGTACGGGTTTTGACATCGTGTGTTCGTAGACCGCGAGTTTTTTTTTTTCGAATGTCACTTTACTCTGTATGTTGGTATTCCTTTGCGTTCCATATTTGAAATTTACGTTTATTGCATAGTGAAATTTTTTACTGTTGTCGTTAATTTGATTCTAGTGGTCAAATATTATTTTAGTCATATCTGTTGTTAGATTTTTAATTCGTCAACAAACTCCTAACACATTGGAATATTGTTGAAATAATATAGATTGGAACATTAAATAAATTTGTTCGTAAAAAAAAAACAAAACAGGGTTCTGGTTTTGTCTATGAATAAATGTTGTTGAAATAGCAATATATAGATAGAATAGATTCGCACATTAAATAATGTCATTAATATTAAACACTTCAAAGCATCATACATACGTCTATGAATTGATATTGTTAAAGTAGATTGAGAGATTATATAAAATTAAAAAAAAGCATTCGCAGAGCAAGTAATTTCCGAAACCGACATGTGTGAAATGAGATGACTAGAAGAAACATATCAGGCCTCAATGTTACAGGTATTTGGCACTCGCTGCCCTCTGCTACCTCCTAAATAATTTATAACGACGCTATAATAATAATAATAAATCAAAAAGGATGCCATAGGTTTGTCTATATATTGAATCATCCGTCTATGTTCATATAGGTACCGTCATAAAAGCCTCATTGTCAAGTAATTGACGCTGATACATGGAGCAATTTATAATGATTATATAGGATATGCTAACACGTTCAGTTAACGCAATTAGTGTCCTGAAGTCTGAAAAGTGATCTGTACACACATATACACACACACACACACACACATGCGTAATTCCCGAGGCGTGTATATATTATATTATGCGCACGTGTAAATATTGTCAATAAACGTTATAATATATTTGCCTTATGACTAAGGTTACATCGTACCATCACGCCTGTGTTTCTCCGATGGGGTAGGCAGAAGAGTGTAATACCTTCCACGTTTCAACAGATCTGTTATAAATCCTATGAAACAGCGGTTGAGACTATTGCTATACGCTAGGCACCAATACAGAATCTGAGCTACTAGTGGCAATTTCTAGTTAGAAAAATCCAATTATACTTTACACGATCCAGGGATCGAATCCCGGACCTTTCGCTCGGCAGCTGCGCCTGCGCCCACCGGATCAGGTTATCTGTTCTTTTATCGGTAAAATTCCATAGTGGTAACACTTTTCACACAGATCGATCGGTTTATGAGACAGTGTCCGGCAGTGATCTCAATATTCATTGAAGTCCACAACAGTCAGACGGATTTTTCTTTGAGCTGTATTGCCGTCAGTTCGTACCGGAACAGCGTGGTGAAGCATGCTCCATTCATACAGTCGAGAGACAGTGGTTGATACAGAAGTAGAATTTAAAAATACAGTAGCAGTCAATCTCATTTTTAATTGCGTAGTTTTCGAGAAATAAGTGCACTAGCTAATTTGTAAGGTTAATCTTAACTGCGATTCGAATGGAATTTTCAGGTGGAAACCGGTATTTTATCGACAAAAATGCGTGGCTAATAGTTAGCGTTTAATGCGTTGAATTCTTCTCGTTCGTAATACAAATGAATGTACGGTATGTATTTTGTAAATAGGGAAATCTTTCTACACGCTCAATACATCTGGATAATATTATATTACATACATAACTTCACGCTTAGTCGTTTACGGGGGAAGCCAGAGAGCACGGAGTGCTATATATCTCAATCCTTGCGAACCTTTCGTGTTTCTTCCACATTGATCACTCTCTTCACACATGCACGCCGGCTTCAGTGACTTTTAACTCCCACATCAGTTAGAACTCTACCTCGATTTGGTCGATGCAGGTGACCCTTGGTCTCCCTTCGTATAATAATAATAATAGTGATAGTTCTATTTGCTTGATCTTCTAATAAATTGAGAAGCTAGTCAGCAGCTTAATATATCAAAATAAGTGAGCAAAGAGAATGACACTATCACGTCATGTCCCTCCCTCTCTTTCCGTTTAAATTCTGTCAATAAATTGTCATTAACAAACAAAACTATATTATTGTGATATTATTTCGTAACGTTATCTTTGTATACAGTTTAATCCAAACGGGACATTGCTACTCCGGGACACGTTTCATATCGTTGATGCATTTACTTGCCTATGCCGTCACCATAATTAAAATGATTATCATTCACTACCACGGATGTCCACGGCTATATAACATAGACTCGTCCCAAACGTGGATCAAATCGGGGACATCATTTGAGAAGACCGGGTCAAGAGTTCTATCATTAGAAGAGGATTTATGACGATTTTACATATGTACGTATGACGTATGACGACTGGACGTACGACTGCCTCGTTGGTCGAGTGGTTGCAAGCGCGACTGCTGATCGAGAGGTCCTGGGTTCAAATCCCGGGTCGGTTGCTATTGAATTTTACTAATTTAGAATTTCTAGTAGTAAGTCGGAGTCTGGAATCGAATGGAATGGACTCTGGAATGGAATCGAATAGAAGTGCTCGAAGAACTCTGGTAGGACCGTAGCAGGTGGAAAGCTTAATCTCTGGTACCCCTATAAGAAATTGGTGTGATAATATGTATGTGCCAAGTGTAGCCACAATACAGTCATATTATATTCTTTGGATCTACCGATTTTCAACTGCCCTGATTAGGTCCTCAGTGCACTTCGTGCTAGTATAGCATACCTTGCGACTTGAGTATTTATCGGTATGCTTACGGTAAGCCTGATGGCGTATTAGCGTTGGCGTGGAAGATAAATGTACCGTCCGCAAGAAAAAGAGTCCCTAGCATTGTATCTGTATAGACAGTTAAAACTGGAGCTTTCTTACGCAGGTGACTACATCTAAACCCCCTCTCCCCCCTTAAGCCTGATGGCGTCATAACGGTCTTTTTGTACAGTGTGTAAGATGCATGTAGCGTCCGCAAGAAAAGTCTCTAACGTTGTATGTGTACAGACAGATCGGCTATTAATAGAAGCGCATCGGTGTTTACTTTCTCTCGCGGGCACGTGGGTGCGGCGCTGACGTGAGTTACGCCTGCGCACCTCATCTGGGCTATTTTCGGGGGGCACGCTCGGGG
>DWME01004984.1:0-15548 GCA_018244795.1 Parelbella ahira ahira | reverse complement strand
TTTCAGCCGAATCTGTTCTGCCGTTCTTGAGTTATAAGTGGTGTAACTAACACGACTTTCTTTTATATATATAGATACGTACTATGAAGAATATTAATGTAGGCAGTTATTATATTTTAATTATAAAGACATACAATTTTGTTAAAGAAGAGATGAGCCATAAGGTTTTAATTTAGAGGCATCTATCTAGCAACGGGTTAACTGTAAAGCACTGGCTACTTTTTGTAGGCCCGTATAATTCATATAGTATAAATATGTATGTACGGAAACAATTCGATCCGCGAAAGCTGTGAAATAATATTCCTAATTAGAGTTGAAGTGGAGAAATGTAAAAGTTGATTAACGTATTGTGTGCCAGTGTTAACAAACTTGAAGCAAAATAATATGCCTAGGGACTCTTGCAACTTTACTTGTACCGACAATGTAACTCGAGAAATATGTTTCGAGGGGAGGTATAAGTTATAATGATCTTCATTATTACTTAAAAGACTGATGAAATACCTGTATGAAATCGTGGCAGCGTAAAATGTTGAATTTATTTTATGGTTCATCCTGTGCTGTTAAGCATTGAATACCTTCTTTCTAGAAGAAGGCCAAGCAGAGAATAAGTAGGTAGATACATGTAGTGAGGTTACTTTAGAGTACACACAAAAAGTACTTTATTGTGAAAACAATCTCTTTACTGTTACGTATGATGCACTAAAATATAATGACGTCTCTATACATTATGAAATGCCTAGCGTGATACCTCGTGGTAAATAATGTTAATTAAATAATTATTATTATTTTTAGTACCCATCTAGATGGCTAGCTGTAGTTGTCAATGTTACAAGAGAGACGTAGACGAACTAATATAAAGCGACTTTCCCTAGTACATAATTAAAGCTCGACTCTTGGTCACCCATTACCATCTGCGTCTATCTATATATGTATGCCATTGCTATTTGTTTAAAGCAATCAGAAATTCTAGGTTAAAGGTTTTGCACTCTGAAGTGAATATCAACTTAAGATTCTCGTGTTTGGACGGGGAAGTTGGACATAAAATCTTTAGTGAGTATTATTTGCTTTTTCGCTTACATTTTTAAGCTCAGAGCGAGCAGGATTTTTATATATAATATAATAGAAAATTCGTTGGATTAAGTCGCTTCGATAACGGCTTTTGCAGTAGGTACGTACCTATATGTTTAACTCTTTTTATTTTTATTTTATTTGTTTTTCTCTCGATGTTGGTAGCAGATGTGCCGGTAATTTCCAGGGCAAAATTTTGAAGACGTTTACATTACACATATGTGAAAGTGATGTGATGTGAAAATTATTTATCCTGAGTCGAAAAATTTATAACAACATGTTTTGTATTGTTACTAATTTCAACTGACTCCAGGGGCTCAGTACTCTTTTAAGAGCAACAAGCAGGTAAAAGTATTACATATCTATTATAAACAGATTGCAAAACGCTCGAAGAGACGTGAAAAAAAAACTTCTGCAAGTAGCCACATCGTGAGAATCGGTGCTTGCAACTGACAGGGACAAAAATTGACTCAGTCTGAATACTTTATTATTTTTCCGCTAGAAATATCGTATAATAGCTGATGATACCCGCGAATGTCTGCGTTGCTTGTTATATTAACAGTGCAGGTATTTAATGTGCCAAGGAAACATAAGTTTTTTTTCACAATGCTACTCTTTTCATTATTTGTGAGTAAAATGTATAAATTGTAGGTTAGTAACCTGAAAAGTTATTAATTATAATTTATTAAGTGACTTATAGTTGACCGTCACCGAATACGTAGTGCTTATAAAAATAGTTGTACCTTCAAACTTTTATATCTATTTATATATTAAATGGAGATAGCGTAATAACTCTTTTAAAATAAGGACCATATGTCTAAAATATCTCCTACCAGGTGATCTGACGACCTGGAGAAGACAGCGGGAAGCTGCTGGATTCGGAAGGCCCAGGACCGGATGGAGTGGCGCCGATTAGGGAGGCCTATGTCCAGCAGTGAACATCAAGAGGCTGACGATGATGATGATGATGATCTAAAAATTAAAACTTAGTAGGCTTAATTGAAACATGTATATCCAAGAGTTTTAACGTGACGCGCACAGAACTGCAAGCCGCTGTCATTTTAATTATAAAGAATGAACAATGTAACTATTCTATTAATTTCATGGTTTTCTGATAAAGGTTGGCGATACAAGAAAGCGTAGGGGATTATTAATATAAGTTATTGTTACAATGCATTGAATATATTAACGATAAGCGTTTCTCACGCCTCGACTCAGTGGGTAAATATAAAAGATTTAATTCAATATTATCTTAGCAGAATAGTAAATTAAATGGAGTGTAAGCACAGTTTGCTCATGCGAACCCATTTGAAAGAGATGGGAACGACGTGATCAAGCTTACACGTAATAGAATTCCTGTAACTGATGCGTATGATGAAATATTCCACAGACACGT
Organism: Parelbella ahira ahira; assembly: GCA_018244795.1. NCBI lineage: Eukaryota > Metazoa > Arthropoda > Insecta > Lepidoptera > Hesperiidae > Parelbella > Parelbella ahira. The sequence goes on along the minus strand of DWME01004984.1, from coordinate 13,084 downwards.
CGATCCGAAGAGCTGAAAGCTTAGCTCAGTGGCGTTCTAGTGAAGAGGCCTATGTCCAACACTGGACGGAAACAAAATGACGATGAGGACTACAGATATAGGAACTGTAAATCATAGCCTTATTTGTTAGCGCACTGAAGGCTTTGTTAACTTTTTGCCTTTTCAATTCGACAAATTTATGACTGGCTGGAGCTATAAATTTGGGATACATATGTATGTACTGTATCCTAATGTAAACAATCATAACAAATGTCAACAATCTCAAGAATAAAAAAAGTTATAGAGAAAATTTTAAGCTTATTAAGTGTCGTATGTGTGTATAATTGTGCACATTTTATTTACTATAAGAGGAAATATCATGTAATTTACAAATGTTCGAGAAATTTCTGTATAATTGGAAGATATTTTAATTTAAGTCCTTCGCAATCTCAAAAGAGAATCAGATAAGAGGCAGATCTAAATAAGCATTACTCGCTCCCGTGAATTCATTAGTAAGAGCTCGGAGCGACTTCAAAAGACTTCTATAGCTCTATACTTTCAGAGATATCGTTTGTGCACTTGCATTGTTTACAGCACTGCAAGCCGGAGCTGCCTCCGAGACCTCTTGTGTTTCGTCTATAAATTAAAACACTTTTGAGGGCAAAACTCTGTTATGTTCCAAAACTTTTAAGTGTAACACTTGTAACTTAGTAATACGAGTATCAATTTTAGTCATAGTCTTTAATAGGCTAACTTAATTCGGGAACAATATTCCTAATTTACTGTTAATTGTTATTTTAGGCCATGGAGCCTTAATTTTTATTATCTGAAAGACGTTGTCGTGAAAAGAACTTCACGAATTAAAATTTCAAGCTAATATTAAATGCTGTTGGCAGCTGTAGTATCATTACTACGTCTTTTTCTGCTGCAAAAAACCTTTTGCTAAAATTGTTTGTGTTTCGATATGAATAAATATGTTTACACATAGATACATAACAAGCATTGGCGTCATCAGCAATGTTTTGTATCGGCAGTAATCGAACTCATAAGCTCCCTCGGCACTCAGGCATACTATAACCACTAGACCAATATTCCAATCTAATCGCGTTTTAATCTCTAATAATACTAAGTTTTCATTATACATGAATATATTATAAAAATATCATTTTAAACTACTAAAAACAAATAGATGTGTACTTACCATTTCCAGCTCTTATGAGTATAGTGAAATATTTCTTGATCGGTGACATTACATGTATATGTACACATGCATGTACATATGTGTGAGAGTACAAGGAATACTTAACATCAAGTCCGTTTACTCTTTCACATGGAAAGTAAAGGAAGGATAATGATATGTTCACATTTTGTTAAACACCTGAAGAATGAAACGTATACAATTTTTCACGTTTTGTAACTGCAAGAGTAGTCCTTTTCTTGGAATAAGGTCGGTTGAATATCCAACAACTAGAAGGATGTTTGTAGTCACAAAGCGGTGGCATATCGTAAATCATCTGTATGGTTACGCAACGGGCATGTTGGCCTGTACATATGTATGTATGATTTCGACCTTGTTGTTGTACGGTTCAGTTCCAAAATGTTCCAGACAATTGTTTGTACTCACGAGTAAGGTTTGTTCTCGAACAGTCCACATTAGCTCAAGATGTAGTGTAGTAACTGAGACCTAATAACCTTTGACCTAACTGGGACCTTCTCTGATCTCTTCTCTCCCAAACATGAAAACAGCTGCAATTGTGTGATCTAGTGGGTTCGCTTTTAGATCATCAGATCAATAGGCTCCCTTTCGCTTTTATGGTGGGAGGTAAACGTAATTGGTGAAAGGTGTATTACACTTCTCTGCCTACTTCATTGGCGTCGGGATACAGGCGTGATGTCACGTTTTCCGATTTTAGACTTCAATGAAGAGCGCTGAGACGTAGGGAGGGGAGCCTTTTTTCTGATCATAAAGATACGTGAGGTTTAAATATGAGGCACCGTGTGGAAACTGGCACACTAGAGATAGCTATCTACAATATAAAGGCGTGTGAAGTTTGCCAATCCGCACTTATTGTTAGGCTGAGTGATAGACTGTGATCTAAAACATTTTAATTTCGAGAACAGACTCGTGACCAACGATTTGTAAAAATAACAAAACATCACGTCTCTAATCCCCGAAGGGGTAGGTAGAGGAGTGTAGTACACTAGTACACTTCCACGTTTTACCAATTACATTTACGTCCCATGGAATAGATGGTGAGCCTATTGTCATACACCGGGCACGAATCCAGACTCCGAGTCACCACTAGAAATTCTAAATTAGAAAAATGCAATAGATATTACCCGACCCGGAATTTGAACTCAGGACCTCCCGATCGGCTGTAGCATATATACCTACTGGTGATACACATTTTTTAATACTGATAATATATGACACATAGGTATTAGAGGAGAGAGAATTTGAGATCATTAATATGTGTTTGAGCATCGTGGCCCGCAAATTGAGGTTCGTACCACAGTTACGATGGTGATGGTAATAACACTGATCCCAGCATCGCATTCCATTACTCTGCGTTGTATCCTCGCGCCTTGGTATGGAATGATTCCATGTTATAAAGGTTTTAGTTTATGAAGGTACTCGTAAATGCGCAGTTATCCCGCGGTTGTTATGGAACAGCTCGACTAATGTTGACACTAATTGTGCCACTCGGGTTAACTCGTTTAGGAACGGATCTCATGTTGCACTGCTCGCCATCGTTAGAATTTCGGTTTGAATGTTGAATTGTTCCCATTTGCTGTTTAGTTGAAACGAAAATTAAAATAAAATTACGTGTTACATTCGTTACGAAATATTACATAATTCTAAGATAAATTCGCATCAATTTTCAATATGGAAACATCGTTTTCCATCCACTTTTTGCAAAAAGTTTGCACAGATACAGCACGACTTTATTTCCAATTTTGGAGTAAGCTCGCAAGAGGCTTATAAGTTTTAGATATCGTAGGCAGATTCGATCACAACGCTTAGGATAGCCATAGGGCTATATGACATATACAAAATATGTCTGAAACCAATAGTGGTTTCAGACATATTTTGTGCTTCTTCCTGTAATTTCAATCGATATCACGGCATATACAAAATTTCAGTATATTGGCACTTGCCAAGTATATTTTATACTCTGAAATCAGGGTGCAGCGCGTACTTCCCGTTTTATCAACTATCATTTAACAGCTATGTGGTTAATATAATACAGCCTCTGCTCATATTGGCATCCGATGGTGGTGTGTGGTGTCTTAAAATATTTTAATTTTTAAATAAAGACAAAAACACCTTTATGAGATTCTACAAATGTATTAATTCGGAAAAGTAATAATTCAAGTTCTATTAACAGCTTCAATGATAGTTCATCACTTGGAAAGAAAAACATATACATAGTACAGATATGATATAAAGAAAAAAAAACAAAGCTAATCGCGAGTATCTCACAAGTAAGTATAGACTTGTATCGATGCCAAGACATACTAGATTTAATTCGCTTCTTTCAATTCTTTCGCTTGCCAAAAGCAGTTATCTGCTTTCCGTAACATACGCTAGTTAAGTTCAGCAATCTAGTATTTTCGAAAGTAATTGCAATCGGTTAGAAGAATCTTTGAAGAAAACTGACTAACTTTCTTTTCACATTTTGTGCAAACATTTTGCGAGGAAACCTAATTTTCATTATCAACTTATTTAAAAAAAATTAAGTAGGTACCTAATATTTTTTTTGGTGTCTTGTAAGATGTTACATTTTGTTTATAACATGTTGTTACAACATTACAATTTACTTTTGTTTGATTATAAACAATATCATTATTAAATTTATATAAAGAAAACATAAATACATGCAGTAACGTAGTATTTTCTTCAGTCCGAATAAACTGAATTATCCTAAAGTCACAACTAAAGAAGTTTTATTCCAAAAAGATTTATATAACGACCGCATTCTGCAATTTGACTCAACTGAAAGGAACTAGGCAATTTCGTTCTTTTGCTTAAATGCAGTTGCTGATAATCATAAGAATTTGCGGAATGAATATTTAACTTCCAGGACATTCTATAAAAAATTATTAGAACTAAAGCTTTTTTATTTATTTTATTTTTAAAGCTTTTCGGATTTGATTCATTCAATGAGACAAACTAGGGGTCAGAGAGGAAAGTATTTAGTATTTTGTAGGTTATTTTAGCTTCAGTTAAGTCTAGAATTATCGTGTATGTAATTATGAAACGATGTAAGTTAAATATTAATGATACATTTGTATTGTGTTGCATTCATAATGAAAATGTTTTTAATCTTAATATGGCAACCCTTTTTGTCGGAGCGTTGAGAAATTTGCTTTGTTCTGTTTAGGTTAATTTAGGTTCTAAATTAGGTAATTACATAAACGAATCTATCTTTTTAGTTACATTTGTGTACTTGGGATTTGTATCTTTAAAACTTACACGAATCTCTATGTAGGATATTTTGTTTGTAACGGTATTTAGCTAACGCCTTGTTATTTACCCAACGTCACTTTCAAATAAATATATACTCAACTAAAACTAAACTAAAAAACTAAACGAAATAAAACGTACCTACTGCTATTGTGGAGCCTGATGACAAATTAAAAATCGAATAATTAAACGATTTAATCGATCATTCTAATATTACACAATTAGACACCAAACATTTATATTGAGACGGTTTGATGTTTTAGTCTACTGCGTTAGCAAAGTGAAAAGTTGGCAGACTTCACAAAGATCATAATATTTCCTTTTACCGTCATAGCATATGACATTTAATCTTAAAACGCACATATACTTTGTCTAACGTTCCAGGATTCGAACACCAGACCCTAACAAATGGGAAGCCGTAATCTAAATCGGTAAGAGCCTAGACAGTCACTTCTTTTCTTGGCTAATCTGATAACGGATGGATGGATTCATTTAATAGAAAATTTATAAGACCTCTTCAATTGACATCAGATTATCATACTGATGTATGTAATCTCTTTCTGTATACACGTAATAGAATCGAAAAATTATACCAAATGGAAAAACACTCGCAGATGGAATTGAAAATAGTGAGATGAATTCGTTGAAGAGTGCGAGCGGACTGCAATATATGTTTACATTAGCTCAGACATACATACATATCTCGAAATCAATGAAGACTTTTTCAACAGCCCTCACTGGAGCAGCGTGCAGACTAACATCAATGAAACAATAAAAGGGTTGACGATTACGAACTGGGACTAGCAAATTTTACTGTATATTTTTCTGTTTGGACGACGCCAATAACTGTTTTAAGCTTGTCAGAGACGGAGATATGATAGGTATAAATTAATTTGTAAATACCTGTATTATGCAGACGGTAGCCATGTATATCTTTGCAGTCATTTACCAAGATATGTCTTGCTATATTGGGGTATATGTTTTGATGATGTAAGAATGATAAATATGTATATTATAGTTATGTAGGTACCTATGTTGTCACTCGTTGTAAAAATATAACAAAAATCACCCCAAATTCTACGTACAGTACGCAAATTATTTTTAGATACAAATTGCTATTCAATAAAAAATATTTCACTTTATTTTTCTTTGTTATGCAATGAAATCAAATAGAAAATTGGACACAGATTCCAGACTTTGTTACAGGGAGTTTTCTTTCGTAACATCTCAGCATAACTCAGGATTTTAACATTGCTGTAAAATAAACATAAAATTAGTTTTTACAAGTTTGTTTTTAATGGTCTTGTTTATTTAAGATAAGTTTTAAAAGTGCTTCGTTAGGTTATATTGAGAACAAAAGTTATTACTTTATGTTAGTTGTGTTTTAAGACAGTTCGCGTGGGAATTTCAAAAGTTGGCATAATATCTTTCAATCTGTACGTATTACATTATATTAGGAGTTTATTAAAGGATTCTATGAAGTATATTACATTTTTCTGGTCAAGTCCTTCCAAGCATTAGACTCACCCCGCATTCCATGATTGGACGTAGGTATAACATAACAAATTTATTGCGGAAGTTTACTACACTTCTCTGTCCACCCATTCGGGGAAATGCAGGCGTGATTTTATGTAAGCTGTTCCATGTATAATTTCATAAAAATTAGCTTAGCGGCTTCGATGTCAAAATGTAACAGACATTATATTAACAAGTACAGATTTTAATATAAAATCTTAGATTTGTAAACAGCGAACATACGTCCTAAATTCCGATATAACATACAAATTGCGAGGGCCTAAGTCGACAAGTCCTCGACAGGTCTCGCATCGACCGTTTGAATCTATGTTACGTACTTCTTCACGTCTTGTAAATAACTTAAGCCAGAACTGACATTCAGGTATAAAAATATTTCAATGTTTTTATTTACCCCACAAAGTAAATGACCTCGTGTATATAACGTAATTTTTAATAGATAGTATTTTCAATTTATTATAAAAAATAATAATGAATTATTAATAATAACGTCGACATTTAATAATAAGAATAACTGTATAATAATAACAAAGTATGTATTTAACATTTATATGTATATATCTGTATACGTACATACATTTTAAATCGTAAATACACCATGTTTCACAAAAGTAAGGAGCTTGTCAAATTTGTCGTCGCCCCGTGTTTTATGGGTGACATAGTACCTACATACATATCCACTTGTTACTTGATGTTCCATTATCTCGTGGTAAAATATGAGACATATTCAAATTTGCACCCATTGTTGTTACTAGACTCGTTTGCGAAGCACAGAGTCGAGTCGTTTCTTCTATCATGTACCTTCTAGATAAAAAACGATAATTACAACCTATGATTCAGGCGAAGCAGGATAATCATATTATTATTATTATTATTTATTAAGTATGTACTTAAGTACTATTTGCTATTACGTTTAGTGTTTTTTGTTCAATAATAAAGAATAGAAGGATTGTTGCAATCGAAATTTGAATCATTCTGATAAAAGTTAAAAATATATCGAACAGTTAAAAACGACTTTAATTTAGTTCAGCATTTTCGGGATCTATTCGATATGGAGGACCCTATAAAAGTAATGTTTGTCCATTTACCGGGAATGTGACCGAATCCAAAAATAAATTGGTGCGGGCGACTTCAACGTAGGTACCTATTTCAACTCTAATTCGGGAAGATTCAATTTTTATTTAATGTAGTATACACAGTAGGGATACACTGATATAAGAAGCGTTACCATTTAGTTCTCCGTAATATCAAGAAAGGCCTATGTCCATCAGTAGACATCGAGAGACTGACGATGATGATGATGAATGTCAAGAATGTCGTAATGCCTAAAAATGTTCTGGGCCAACTCGCTTAGGACCTCAAAGTAGATTTATAATATGTATTTGAAAAGCAACATCTGCTCAACAGGTGAACAACAGTCTAGCTTTGGCAGAGTCGGTGCTGACCACGCAAGAGGAGCGCCGCTACATCGCCAAGTACCTGTATCTAGACTCGTCTGTGGATTACAACGTGCCGGACAAGTGAGTTCCGCCTGTTCTTAATTTTTTTTATAACAGTGTAATATTTAACATAGCGTCTCGTCTGTATTTCCCCGAATAGGTGGGCAGAGGAGTTTAGTACATTGCCACCATTGACCAGTTGTATGTTCAGAGGCAGTGAACAGTGTAACATGTGCTTTTTAAATAATTTATTATGTTACCTTTCAATAGTGAGCATTATCCGAAGTACGATAGTGGTAATGCAAGACGCATCAACATGCAACATGCAGTATTCAAAATGTTTTTGATTCAATTATTAACATAGAATTTCCCCCCAATAATGCCCGACTAAATTAACTATCTACTTTTTCTATGGAAATAGGCTCACCACCTATTCCATGGGACTTAAACGCCTAACTGGTAAAACGTGTTCTACACTCCTCTGCCTACCTCTTCGGCGATTACAGGCGTGATGTTACGTTTACTTTTTCTTAATTAGATTTGGTATAACCAGATATAAAAATGCCCACATTTTTTTCCTTAACACTTAATGTCGTCTCTTGATATATACTTATATAAAATATTTACGTACCCATTCAGTGATATGTAATTAAATAAATAACGTAGACACTAAAAATGTTGCTACAAAATAAAAGAAAAGTCGTGAAATCTTTCTTTTAATGTCAGACTCACAGTTGGTCCTTTGTTATTTCGTAGTTAACACCTCAGGGGACCGTTACATTAAAATTCCTGAAATAGACCGGTAACCACAACGACAATAGACGGGCAAATTAATTGCAGACTGGGAAACCGGTTATGGACGCTGATCAATCAACTCACTGGCCTGTCGTCTTAGTCGTTAATGACCTAGACTGCTGAGACACGGGTTGTGGGTTTGATTCTCATCCAGAACAAATATTTATGCAATGAGCACAATTGATTGTACTGCGTCTAGATGTAACATTGTCTCTGTTTATATGTATATTTGGATTTGGCCCACGTGGCAGACTTTGACCATGAACCTGTCCATTCTGAAAACACACTCGCGTCGAACAACGGAACGATAAGAGGATTCATGGTGATGATGATGATAATGAAATGTTGTTGATAAAAATAAACAAAACAGACTTATTTTCACATATCATGAGACCTTCTCGTCTTTTATTTTTACTAATACGTTCATTACCATCTATTAGTAACTAAACTAACTATACTTACGTAACTAAATAGGTTATGATAAACATAAATTTCAATACAATGTTGCGATGTAGCTTGACACTAGATATTGGGGCATTTCAAATTATATTTTATAGATTTCAACCATAAAATCGAATGTCCAATCAAACTCGGTAGTATTTGTTCGTTGCAGTTGACAGTGATAAATACAAAATTTTGTGACACGTAAAAAAAACCTTTCCATATTAGAACGTGAAAAGGGTTGGAGGTAGTGTTGATGTTAGATAAAATTGAGCAAACAAAGTTATTTTCAGCGTATCATATTCTTAACAATGCAGCTTTTCCCACTTATGCGAACCTTGACTTGTTAGTTGAGCCTTTGTACAATATAACAAGACTTGTATGAATGGTATGATCAGACACAAACGTTAGGTTGAAAGAAAATTGTGTGGGCTCAGGTAAAATGACAACGATGAGAAAACATCGTAAGCATAGGCAAAGCATCTGAAGATTTTATTTTTGGCGAGAGTAATGGTTAATTGGTCTGTTATACAAAAATAAAAAAAGAACCCGTATTGTTTGTGTAACCGTAATATTTTATTAACATCAAATAAGATAAGATATTTCTTACAATGTAAGAAGACTGTAAAATCTGGTTGGCTTGTTAGATACATTCTATTTTATGTTCTACTTTTGAGTACGTACTTAATTGGAGTTGTTCCGTTGTGGATCGGTGGAAATAGGATTTAATGACTATACCATCTGTCGAATACTTTTGAGTTGCCTGAAGGCCTCCGAAGACTTTTAAAAATTATTACTCAGCGGTAGCAAGTGAAACCCCGTATAGCTTATCTTTCCTGACAGCTTAAAATTCGAAGACGTTGTAAATTAGGATGATTGTAGGTTATAGGTTTGAGCATATAGCGGTCCTCTTACCAGCTGTTCTGACTACATTAAGAATACAGCTGGATATAGTTGGGTTCAAAAGGCCCAGAACTGGTTGGTGTAACAACGATTAGAGGAGATCGATGTCCAGCATCAGCAGAAGATAGTAGGTCGGGAGATAAACAATCTGTAACTGCGTCAAGGTAACGAGCGTTTTTAAAAATATAATTAATTACATAAACTATAAATAACATCAGTGTAGTAGGCGAAGGTTTATTAATTTCTAAAACATAGTTCTCCTGTGACCGTATGCGGCTGGTGTAGTTTTGACTTGAGCCAAAAAGACCAAAGTAGTTGCATTTGATTGGAAGGTTACTTAGAAAATTACTTTGCTACGACACATTCACGTAACAATGAGCTACGATCACTCAAGAAGATGAAACAGACCACACGTGTTCTTTCAACATTTCTAATATATTGAAGGTACATACATACATATGTATTAAAGTCGGAATGGTTTCTGATCATTAGCAAATAGTCTGTTTCATTTGGAGTTAGACGATCGTGTGTGATTTATTCAAATATTTTATTATTACTATTATGAGTGACGAATCTAGATCAGGTCTGTAAGGATAGAGAATTGTGGCGCGTAGTATTCTCTGTGTGCCCCGTAAGACACTTGGCGTAATAATGACGTATCTAATAATGCCTCTCAGACCGCTTAGTTGGTCGAATGGTTGCAAGTTTACTATCGATCGAGGGGTCCTGGTTTCGATGGTGTTTTTTATTATAGGCATTTTCGAACATGAAATCCCTAGCAGTAGTAGAGTCGAACTTTTGAGACTTTTAACATATCTAGTGAAACGTGGGAGTGTGATACACTCCTCTGCCCACCACTTCGGGGAATATAGGAGTAAAATTACGTTTTTCGATTTCACCCTTTGTTTAAAAAATGGGGGAAGGCATTGTTATTTAACAAAATTATTATTATTAATACAGATCCATGGCTTTTGTAATGTTTTTAGAAGACATTACAGCTATGTTATGTAGAGACTTATCGCCTCCAGTCTGAAACTCTCTACTCTTAAATAATCGCTGTTTCTGAACAAACAGGTTGATTTACAGCGGACGCGATCATCCGCTCTCGCAAACAATATTTATCATTGTCGTACTACATACAGACAGTTAACATTCAACTGCTGGATCCGCTCTATGTGGCCTACGAAGACCAGACTCAACAACGTTGCTCCACGATGGATTTGTGGTCAGCAACTCTTAAAACAACTCTTTGTTTCTGATCTTTAAGGTTTGCCAAGTCTACAAAACCTCGCACCCAGCGAGAGTAGCAGACAATGGTTAATAAACGTATAATCGGAACAAGGCTGAGTAAACGGGATAGATGTGATTTGGATAGATTCGTGTCCATTGTTTATAATATTACTTTATTATTATTACTTTGGAATGTATCTCAGATTTCTATTTTTTTTTTTTCTTTATGTTAATTTTTTCTTTTAGTTAATTTATGGATGATTGAGAAGTTAATATTTTATACAATAGTTTTGCATGCTATGTTTGCCTATAATAGATTTATATGTGGTATAACACTCCTATGTAAATTATATTAATTAAGTTTTCATGTAACAATCGTTGGCGAACTTAATAAATAAATAAAAGTATCTCAGTAGATTTTGAGCATTTGATTCGAAACTAGAAAACTAGCTAGATACAGTTGCATATGCAAACAGAACAGCCACTTGTATATATCATTAAAATATTCATCTTGGGTCGGAACTGAACCCACTAACCCAGCTTAGCAGTTCGAATTGCGAAACATTAAAGAACAGGCCATTTAAATCAGTACGTATGTAGTTTTCATTTAAATATTATGTATCGTATGTATGAGTAATGTAATATATATTTCAGCATTTCATACGTCCAGCCACAACAATCAAAATGAGCAATGACAACGTTGTATTAATCACAGTGCATATTAAATCATATCATGTGATATGACCATTAATTAGAACGCAACGGATCTATGCAGATATACGTATGTATGTTAAATAGATATCTATGATTATATCTCTTGTAGTGCTTTACGAATATGATTTTAATTATAATTCACAACAATTTATTTCTACAAATGACATATTGACCTGTAGTTTGCACAGTTTTTCATATTGTACACCGGAACCCTGAAAATTATCGGAATCAAATATGTCATTGCATAAGCTATTTAAACTCTTTGATAAGTTTAAAGCATAGTATTAAACGCTTAAAACGTTTCAGCCCTTTACTTCCGGACATAGATTAGAAATTTTAAAACGTTATCAAACGTAAACGTAACCAGAAGCTTTTAAAACCGTTTTAAAACGTAAACGTAACTAGCAGCTTACAAAAAAAAAAATATTCCGAAGTCATAAACACATACTTCAGTTTTATTTACACGTGCTGATTGGACACAGAGGTGTATGAAACACAGGGAGAACATAAAGTGTTATTGTACAGAATGAATTAAATATAAGCTCCAACTGTACAGAAATTATAAAGCTTGCGGAATAATTTAGAGGGCATTTCTCGCTTCTCGTGAAGCTATTTCGTACTTTTGTTCCTTCATTTTTCAAATTTTGTAGCGGATGGAGTAATAAAATATTAGCTGTAAAGAACTTTCAGGTGTGATTAAAAATTTTAATAATAAATTCTTTTTGTTAATTTTGAAAACGTTGGCCAATACTTACCTGCTGAATGACTGATGATTCTTTTTAAGCAGGGTAGATATTAATTGGAACTAATGAAAGTTTCATATTTTGTACATGAGACATAATTACACTTTGTCCATTAATTTTCTTTTTTATGATATATAGATGAGTACGTGGCAAACGAGTAGGCGGCAATAATAAATGGATAACTCCGCTCATGAACACCTACAAAGAACCTCCAACAGCACCATAGGGATAGGACTTATATTGTTCAAAGTGTTTTGTCATTAATAAGACTAATAGTTAGTACTAATTGTTGACAAGGTTGTAGAAATAGCATTGTTATTGTATACAATCTATTCACCAGAAACAATAATTGTTTTAATAATAATTGCTTGCAAGAAGAAACAGGTGTAGTGTTCCTACTACAAAGGGATTAAAAATTTAAAATATAAGTACTTGTTCTAACAGATATTTGTCCACGTAGACAATTTATGACATTTTTCTATAGTATTTTATTTTTAAGAGTCGATAAAATAATATTTTTAAAATTAAAGTTTGTAAATGGTATTATTAAATTAAATATAACTACGTATTACAAAGAGAAATGAAAAAAGCCCGGAAATCTAAAAGCCTTAAAGTTCACCATAAAATTGTGTAAGGCGTGTGAAGTTTGACTATTGTTACTGGGGCAGCGTGGCAGACTATGACATTAATATTCTGTAATGTGAGAGACGCGTGTCTTCCAGTGGAATGCTGAAATGTTTGACGAAGATGATTAATCAATTACAATCGACAAATTAATATGTAGTTTTAAAAGCATTTTCGGGTTTTATTAGTTTAAATCAGTATTAGGAATAAAATAT
>DWME01004983.1:0-15549 GCA_018244795.1 Parelbella ahira ahira | reverse complement strand
CACTTGGCCAGCGTGGCAGACTATGGCCTTAACCCTCTCAATATGAGAGGAGATCCATATTCCAACAGTGGAATGACAAATGGGTCGATTATTAGATATATATAACGCTCAAGCAAGAAGTATTATTGCGAAGATAGTGGCAAATGCATATTATACTAGAATGGCCGCTACAATGGTCGTATGATACCTAAGTAGAAATTATAGCTCAGTTTGGTATTGTACATAGAATCGCCGGTGACGATATTCAATTTATATATTTTGATGATTCGCAACAAATTAACATGACCTTTTTACGATTAGCACTGCTTGATATACAATGAACAAAGCACGGAACTGCGGCAATGACTCATCGACGGTGACTCTTATACATTTTTCGTTAGGAACAGACTTTTGGTGTGTATCACGCATGAAAGGTATATCTATGTTATGGGCTATTTACATGTGACCACGATAAGCAACACCACCGAACCCAAAGCGACGCATTTTGTATCAGCGAGACATTTGAGTAATAGTTACTTAATGGTCAATTTACACGAAACCACGACGAGGCAGAACCAAGCCTAGTAATGGGTTTAAATGAGAGCACTAATATTAAACAGAAAACGCGAAAATAATTTCTAGTAGATTTTTTTTTCAATTTGTTCTAAAAGTGTCCCTGCTTATGAAATAATTATTATTTCTTAATGATCACTATGAGAGTAATGCTATTTAAAGCAGTAAGGTTAGTGATAGCATTAAACGTTTCGTCAGTATCTACAAATATGATTAAATTATGCACAAAATATGTAATTCAATGCTTTTTTTTGAATCGAACGACTAATCTTAGTCGGATTCGAGGCTCTTTATCATGAGTGCCGGCCGATCGCTGTCAGGTCCCGGCGGAGTGAAAGTAATCGGATGTTCTCGAAAAACCGGGTGAATTAGACCGCTACAAAATATAATACACAGATAAAACAGAACTTATGAGAAATAGTAAATGTGTAGCTATATGGCAACACTGGGTCATTTCTGAACGGAGTAATGTGTATACCAACGGACTTCTAACCGACATGATGTGATAGACAGGCGTTTGACCGTGATTCCGCCTAAGAATCACAAACTCGACCTACCTAGATATTTACTGTTTACATTTAGATTCCGGCTATCTTTGCAAGAGGTTTCAAGTGATTGATAAAAATTGTTTTATTATGAACACAATATTATTCCCAATGTATAGTATTGTTCTAAGTCAGCCATAAAGACAAAAAGGTAAATAAGTAGTTAGTAATGGTTCCGGTACAGACTTTGTTAGCTCTTGTCACTTATTATACATAAATAGGTACAACAAAAATCTCATCAATCAACCACTGCAGTAATTGACACAAAAAAATACAAATCGTACACAATAGAATATCATAAAAAAATTAAATAGTTGTTTAAGTTAAAGTAAATTATTTAAATTACTCTTTGACATATTTACTACACAAGTTGAACTATCCCTCTACGTTCTACATAATCGTTAGTGTCCCAAAGCTTGTCAAAATTGTAGTGTCACGAGCGATACAATTTAAGCGCACCAACAAGTTTTTAGTACGGCGTGCTATGTAGCACGTCCGCATTACTCGACTCTTTATCGATTACTCGAAATAGTTTCCGCTGAGTCTTTTTTAACTAAATCCATAATCACTATATTTATAAAAGGTCATAATATTCTAGAAACATTTATTTTATATTTCTTCTTTTATAGCGTTAATGAATATTTTGTTGTCTTGATAACAGTGTTATAATACAGATATTTATAGGAAAGTTTAAGTATAGTTATAATACATTTTAGCGATGTTATTGTAACTGTCACATTCCTAACATACTTGCTCTTAAGCGTTAAAATCCAGTGTGCAACTATAACATAAATACAAACAAGTAAAAACCAAATAAAAAAACGTATATTTAGTAAGTATTTATTCATCATTTTTGTTCACTAATAGGACGCGGAATGTAATTATTGAGTTATACTGGTTCACAAACTAAGCATTTCACAATACATTCATAATTGGTTACTTAGACTAAAAATAAAGATATTGTAAAAATTAATCAACACAAGAGAGTCAATTTACATCAGTTACTCTCGGTCCCCGCGCGAACCCCGAATGTCGGAGTAAACGTGACCCTGCTGTCCATAGGGTCAATGATGGCAACGCGTGTAAGAAAAAAAGGATTTATAATGCGATATTATCATTTTATTACGACATCCGCTCTTTGGTCGATGCCATATATAATGAATAAAGACTGAAACTAGTGTAAATAAACCATAACAACTATTCTCTAACTGAAATGTACGGTATTATTAAAAAATACTTCTTTTAAAAAAAATTGACATTTATGTAAGATGTAGGTTTTGATGGCAACATATTTATATTGTCGTTAAAACCTATACAATCTATAAACCTGTTACATGAATACTTACAAATTGAATTTAAGTCAAGTAGCCTCGACATGTTAACCTGGAAACGGAATATCAAACTGCAATAGATACTGTAAAACGAAGTTGATATTGTTATTAAATGTCCCAAAAACGCGCAGTCGTGTGGCACGTGTAGCTGTACAGTTAAAACCGGAGGCACGGCGCTGCGCGCGCGCCGCTGTTTCGCTCGAGTCACCGCGTTGACAGCAGTCTCGCTTGTTGCGCAGTGTCAGTCCATATTGTTTACAAACAACGCTATCACAATACGAAGCCGTAACATCTTGCTAATCTGGGTGTATATTACTGAATTATTACTAGGTAAGTTATTATTATATTTATTGAGATAAAACAAAAATAAATTACATTTTATGTTTTATTAATTCAACGGATTCATTTACCTTTTTGTATGTACGCGCTTGGCAGTAGACTCGTATTCCAGGTTTAATTTTCTTGTTTGTGACTGTGACTTCATTACAAGGTCTATATCTAGCGCTGGAATATAAATGGATTACTGTAATTTAGAACATTATTTAGATTTTGCAGTCATTGTTCCATGCGTTTCATTGTTCGATAACCTTACTAAGCTTTTAAAATAAACTGTCAATGAGCCTGCTCTATAAATAAACGAAACTCTGTGTACGATATGACCAGTTCTGTTTAAATTATGTATAAGTACGAGCTGTATGTACAAGCGACAAAAGTTATCAGGGAGCAGTGGAGCTAAATTCGTACTCGTATATCAAATAGGTAACTTGTTAGAGCTTTTTTTATCATGTCATATATCGATAATGAAATCAAATTTGTATTCGGTTGTAGAAATATGGCTAGATATATTGGTTTAGTGAGTAAAACCGTCACTTACAACGTCTTGTTTGGTTTCTGGAGACAGATAAAATATGTTTTTTTTTAATTTAAATTAAGAATTAAATTATAATGACACTATATCATTTTATAAATAATAATTCCATATACGCATACAACATTTCGATATTTTGGAAATAACATACAATAATTACATAAACTTCGTTATTCATAACTTGAAATAAATGTGAATATTATTACATTATTTAGGTTCCATTATCCATATTATTTTTTTTGATATACATACGAGTATATATGCCTATATTATATCAGAAAACTTTGACAGAGTTTTATGTGTAAGTCATTACGCTCTGCAGTATGAGTGACTGTAATGATACAGGAACTTCGGAAGGAAAAAGCTAATACATGTATGTACGAGTAAATTTGATGATATGCTTTCCAGGTGTATAGAGTATTACCAGAGTATAGAGGTTTACCAATGAAAAAGCCAGATCGACCTTTAAATACACTCATTAAGATAAAGTAGCGGACCCAGAATGCTACCTTATAGCACTCCAAAATATTCTTTATTAATTCAAATAAATAATTAATTATATTCCTATTATTCCATAGATTTTTTATATTTCTTCTTTTTTCTTGTGAACAATAAAATAAAATAAAGTTCAACTTATTAATTGTCATCTATTTCACACCAGTCTTCTTCTTCAACAAATTTTTTAATAAATATTTCGTCTAGTATCATAATATCATTGTCAATACACTTAAACTCTTTAAGCGTATTTTAAACAATCGTATACAAAGTGTTACTGTGAAATCTGGATCACCATTAGAAATTAGTTTAAATTTTATACGTTTTGGATGGGTTTAAAGAGCTCTATTTAGGTTGTAATCTAATTTACTAATAAACCGAACAAGTACGCTATAGTAACATATGATTTACGTAATTGTATATCAATATTATTCGTCGTCGTCACGGCTCTCCTACGCGGTAGGCAGTGTCGAATATTTCTATCCCCACAGACCTGACGTAATTATACATTTGCTTATGTTACGTTTATTATTTTTTGTTATTGAGGTATTAACCCAGCAACTAATTTATTTAAACATTTCAATACCTCTTACTAGTTATTCGTGTTGATTCGCTTGAAATAGTATTTAACTCAAAACCAAATTACAATTAGACATTACATTGATACTCGTATAATAGAATATATTATGTACATATACGATAATGATACCTAATGGGTGAAGTAATTTACATAATTACTACATTACATTTGATACTGTACATCATTAAGTATTCAAAATTTGATAAGAAAAAAATGTATCACATATAGATACATATTTGGTACAATCTGTTTTGTTCCTGATTAATATTTTCCTTATGAGAATTAGTAGTCTTTGCTGGCTCCTTTTATGCGCTAAAACATAATTAGGTACTGACAATAAAACCTAATACATATTATGCTTTCCCAGAGTTTAAACTGTATTTTCTTTAAATTTCACTAAAGTCAGATAAACAGTTAGTCAAAACTTTGTACATTATCTATTGCTAACAGCACTAATTGGTCAGTGCTGTTTGCAATTTTGCTCGTAGTAGTAGATACGTACCCGATTTAACAGCGCAACGCAGTGCCTATTTCGGCACTCACCTTGAACTTCGTTTTGTCTATTTATTTTATTTTACTTCCTAATTCAGCAAACAATCTTGTTTCTTAACTCTTCTATTTAACCGATTGATATTTTTTACCGACTGCATGCTGATAGACCCAAATACATTTCATCTTCGGTTATCATATCATCTTCATTATTACTCCTTTTATCGTTACACTGTTGATCCATGGTCTCTTTTCAGGGAGGGAGGGATATGCTCATACGTAGGCTACTACATTGGTGAAGTGCGGTAGATATTAGATAAGTCATATAATATGAAGCTTTATCTCTTTGTCATTGCTTAACTAACAATAAGACATAAATGGGCGACGTTAACGCACAACGATTACGCTGCATAGTAATAGAATGAGACATTAAGCGAGAAAATTATATTTTTTTCATAAATCATGATAAGTACTAATTTGCACATTTTGAAAAAAATATGTGGGTTATTTTCCATTACTTAACATCTGCAGCTTGCAACTTTGTTGACAACCTACAGCTAGCCTTGCAACTTTTCAAATACATATTATCCATACCAGTAGATCAGGTATGGCCAACAGGATGCTATGACGATCTCACTCACTGTTAACTACTGGCGATTTAATAGGACAGGACGACTCAATCATTTGATCATACACTACTATACAAGGTCGGTCTTGATGTATAGCTCCTGTGCTCACCATGTTTTCTTTAAATAATGTATTTCTGGCGGAACCAGATACTATGTTCTTTAGTAAATACATAAAAGTACCTTGTCCTTTGAACCTGCACATTTTTTAAATTAAAGAACGTAGCAAACCGGCAAGCAGTAGTCTAGAGCTATTGGATTTTTCTAATTTAGAATTTCTAGTAGTGACTGGGAGTCTGGATCTCTGCCCGGTATATGGCAATAGGCTCGTAATAGGTACGTAATACGTAATATGTAATACGGCAATAGGTACGTAACTGGTGAAACGTGGGAATGTACTACACTCCTCTGCCTACCCCTCCGGGGATTACAGGCGTGATGTTACGTAAACACCTATAGGATTAGAAATGGTGAACTTAACTCGAGGCATTCTGTAGCAATCAACCCTTGGGAGATGATAAAAGGTTATAGCAGGCACAAATTTACAACAGCCATTAAAAGCCATTAAAAATAATATTAACTCTGTTATGGAGTACTAATTTCATGTAAGATTCTGTTACAGTTTTATCTATATTTATTTTGCACCTGCCTTTTTTGTTTTTCATCTTTCTATTCCCCAAGGGTTGACTGGTAGAGATAGCCACAAGGCATTAAGTTCGCCCTTTGTTACGCCTGCTTGTGGTGTGCAATAAAGAATAAATAAATAAATAATACTTGGTGTAAGCTTTAGGAACTGTTGTATCAACCTAAATAAATAAATATCTAGATTTAAACAAATAAAAAATGGCGGCAGCTCCCGGCATAATAGAAAAATATTTATCATTGCATAATTATTTAAAGAAAATAGTTCCCGCCATAATAGAAAAATATTCATCATTGCATAATTATGTGAAGAAAACAGACATATAAAAGGAAGGCCAGAATACAACTATGCAAATACAACTGTTTTACGTAGTAGTAAGTAATATTACGTGTAACTCTAATTGTAAAATTGCCTATAATAAAAGACGGATTTTGCCGCTTCGCTTTATTATGATAATATATCCAGGTATTACATTCTGTATACAATATATCGTGAACAACTGATCAAATTTAAAAAACTGATAACACATGTTTTCAAAGGATTTTATTAATTCTATTTGTATACAGCGGTACAATTCCTGCGTAATGATTTGTACCTATCCGTCCGCTATTTGTTTGTAGTTAGTTTGATGATAAAATGTCGTCCTATTTCAATTTAAAGTTAGGCTCGTCCCATCCTAATTTGAAAGAGAAGAGAAGATTTATTGAATATTTAAACAAATAACAATTTACTCAGGTTGCGTTATGTTGTAGGACTTGTAGGTACTCAAATTAATTCGCAGATTTTCTAAACTTTTTTCAGCAGACTGTGCTGTACATAATTTGATCTTCAACTCTTCTTTTCGTCCACCTGCAGCAAATGGGTTTTTTTCTCAAAGGTACAGTTCCAACGTTTAAAAGAACATTCTAGAGAAATTTAGCGCATGCTGGTTTCACGATGTTTTAGATTAACTTTAAGCAAGTGACATTTTAAACTTCAGAGATTAACGTGTCAAATTAAACAACATCTCTACTTGATGAATACTTAAATAATAAAAATGTTAACAAATATAGAACATGTTTAACGAAATACAAAGCAATGGCCTTCTGTTCTGTACATACCTAACACCTGCACAGATATTGTCTGTATGTCGTCTGTGGATATGCTTTCGACAAAGTAATTTGAAAGTGCTTAAAATTATTTGTAGCAATATGAAATTTGATATTATCGCACTATGTAATATAAGTTCCCGTCAAGAGCATGTAATCGATAGCTTACAAGACAACTGCATTACCAAAGATACATTACCGGACATTAGAGACACTTCGTAAAGTGTATACTTAATATTATAGTCCGAGAACTCCACAACATATTGTGTTTGTGTTCGTTTGTATAGCTTAAACGTAAACAGTCTATCTACGATTTCTGTCATTGGTACATAGAATAAATTAGTGTAGTGTAAAAAATCATTATCTACCTATAAATTATAAATTGAGTCCATTATTAATCAATTTTTAAGCTGCTATATACCTACCTACATAGTTTGAAAACGTAACATCGCGCCTCTAATTCCCGGAAGGGTAGGCAGAGGTGTGTAGTACACTCCCACGTTTCATCAGTTACGTTTAAGTAAGTCCCATGGAATGGGCGGTGAGCCTATTGCCATACACCTTGCACAATTCCAGACTCCGAGTCACTACTAGAAATTCTAAATTACAAAAAATCTAATAGCACCCCACCCGGGATTTGAACTCAGGACCTCCCGATCGGCAGTCGCGCTTGACTAGACCAACGAGGCAGATTTATTTACATTTTTTACGTTATTTTTACATCAGATATCTTTATTTGCTTTCTACTAATATTCATATAGTTTCGACGCCATAAATAAGGTTTTATCAATGAAATTAATTATACACAGATAACCTTTCTACTTAGCGCTGTCATTAATACAATGTTGCCATGTTTGATAGTTGCTAAGACTAATAAATATGACAACATGTTGAAAGTTACACCAGTATTTGGGTCCAATGACTCTTTATCTGTAATAATACCTTAAAACTGTAATAAAGATGTTAGAAATTAGTAAATTAATTATAAAATTATTTTTGCCCATTTTTTCTCTGTCTAACCCCCAAAACAAACTGTTTTATATTTTGTACATTAGCTATGAATATCTTACTAGATCGGTATTATTTTGGTGCTGTAATTTTTGAAATATGTATATTTTATTTATTCGTGATAAATAATTAACAAGACATTAATAGGAGACACAGGCCAAATGACTGTTTACGATAATTATGTTAAATAATTTATAAAACTCGTTTAATTATCAGTATTTCATAATGTTGTTTTCAACCAATCGCTTGTTTAACTTTTTGTAACACGAAGCTGATAACCTTATTGGATGTCAATTATTTTTTGGAACAATGAAGTAGGTAGGTACTTGCAATGTATTGTACCAAAGCGAAAAACGCAAAATGAAAACATGTTTAAAAAATTTTAAAACCTTAAAATAAGATGTAAAAAAAATTGTGTGCCGTAAAATAAATCTATACCTCTAATATAACGTGTGTCAATTGACTAACTAATTTAACCGAACCAGCGTACTACGTCCAATAGTGTTCTTCGAGGGAGATTGTGGTTGTCCATTGGCGGCAGGGACTATTATTTATATAAGGCTGTTGCATGCTCTTTAGCTTTAGAGCATAATCTTAGTAATATGGCGGTCACCGCGCTCGGACAGTATATTACGTCATTTTCTCTTTTCTAGAATTATATAAAATTGAATTATAAATAAGTACTTAGCTTTTTAAAATTACATATAGAGAACTAACGACTAACACAAAATAAATATTAACGCCTTCTGTACGAAGGAATGAAGATTTGGAGCATGACCCCTCAGGCGTCATAGGTGAGAGGATCCAAACCAGTCTATCTTGTTGATAACTTCTCAGTAACAATATATGAATACTTTAAAAGTCATAAACTTCCAAGACGCACATTATATATGTACCTACTAATAGGGATACATAGTGTATACAAAAAGGCATTTAAAATGTTTAATAATAATAAATGATTGCCTCGTTGGTCGAGCGGTTGCAAGCGCGACTGCCGATCGGGAGGTCCTGGGTTAAAATCCCGGGTCGGGTGCTATTGGATTTTTTAAATTTAAAATTTCCAGTAGTGACTCGAAGTTTGGATCCGCGCCCGGTGTATGGCAATAGGCTCACCACATATTCCATGGGACTTACACGTAACTGGTGAAACGTGGGGGTGTATTACACTCCTCTACCTACCGTTTCAAGGATTACAAGTGTGATGTTACGTTTAATATAATAAACATTTTAATAATTAAGTAAAAAAAAAATTCCATTTGGTTCGTAAGCTGTTTCTCGTTTGGGATTCAATAATCGTATATAAAGGTGTAACGAGACATTCATAATTGAAATGTTGATTTCAGAATTAAACAGAGCATCTCATCCCTGGAACCAAGATCGTCTAGTGGCGTCTACCGCAAAGCAGCCGTATTTGCTTTGTCGTATTCCGTGACAAAAAGTACGATACAGAGACGGATAGAGATTTCCATATTCTGAGCAAATATTTGACATTGCATATTAAATATCTATACAAACATGAGATATTTGGAGACGATTCAACGTATCAGCTATAAGCTATTTCTCTTCGGCTAGTTTTAGACAACATGCAAAATGTTGTAATCAATTTAGAGCAATTTACACACTTTATTTGATTTCTATCTCAAATTACTAATTACTATACCCCTATTCATAAAAGCTCGCTAACACTGTCTTAACGATTGAATTTTTTGTCCCTTTCTATACCATCTATAAGTACTAAGAAGAAGCTAGACAAAATATGTAACAGCTGCCAAAGCAGCTGTTAAAGCAGTTAAAGTGTTGTGAAAAGCAAAGATAGTCCAGTGGCTAAAAATTTTGTACACATATTGGTCAGGATGGCGGACAATGGCCAACGCTCTCATTCTCAGAAGGGATCCACGTCCAACAGTAGATGAATAAAAGGGTCATAAAAAATACTGTTATTGAAAATTTATGGATTAGGAGGTCGATTGGTATCGAAATCAGTGTTCTTGTTGTGGAATGTTGAAATGCCATACCACTGGTCATACCAGTCTCCGGCGAAACCAAAACCGGAAATCTGAAATATTCTCTCCAACTATATATTACATTTACAGAATAATCAGGGAAGAGTTCATAATAATTTAGGTATAGTAAGCTATCATTTGACTGTCATTTTTAAGTGATAATAAAACATCGTGCCTGTATTTCCCCTAGGAGGTAGGCAGAGGATTATAGCATTTCTAGGTTTGATCTTTTACGTTATATGTACGTCCTATGAATCGGGGGTGAGCTTTATGCCCTATATCGAGCACAATCCGAAATAACGGATTGCTATTAAGAATACAATGCAAAAATGGCTGTTGCCACCCACAGGCGTCTACAACCGACACAGGATTGTAAGAACAGCAGTCTCCACCATGACGTAAGCAGTAAAAATATAACAGAGAATATACGCATATTATAAAACCGATTACTCGTGAATCGACTTCTCAACAATGACCTTCACATGGTCAATGTACCAAGATTATGATAAGAAGAACAACATCGCAACACATACAATGCTTACAATGTTACAGTTGTTAGCTAGTTATAAATATTATCATGTATCACTCATAATCACTGAATAAGTGATAAAGTCTAACGTGTGTACAATGAAGACTTTAGTGCACGACACTGTAATAAAATGTACTGACATTTATGACTACGTGTAAAAAATGATCGGACATTGTATGAAGCAAACGACTGAACTATGATTGTCGTTGCCGTAAATGTACTGAAAATAATGTGTAATAAAAATTAATTAATTTATTAATTTTATGTAACCCGTGCGCGACATCATGACACCTGCGTGATGACGTCACAGCCCATGTTTGTACAGTGCGAAGAAAAAACTAGTATTAGATTATTTAATAGACATTGACATATGATTAGCAATAGTATTACTCAATTTTAATTGAAATAGTACAATATTTAATCATCGATTCGACTCTATGATGTATATAGATGCTAACACAAAGGTATCAAGCTATCGTGCACGGGTTGTATGTAATATAAATAAACAAATAAATATAAAAGTGAACACACCTCGGACAGTATTGCCACTAAAAAGTTATTATAATTAGGTATCTTTAATAATGTACGGTTTCTAATTTCCAAAGTATTTTTATACCCAGTCTCACTGTCTGTACCTTCGCTTATCTATGGAACCTTTCAAAAGCATACATTTTAAATATCAAATATATTTAACAAGCATTGTGTCTCTATTTCTTTAACATAGTAAAAACTATCTTGAATCATTTCCATACATGGCCACTAGATCCAAAAATAGCCAGTATGTACTACGGTAACCAGGTGGCTCATAAACACACCTAAATGTGTGTATCATCATCCGAGTCTTTTAACTTTACACTGTCAAAGACAGATATTCTCTCAACACGAGAAACGTTGAGGCTGTTGTCTGCCGTGCTGGTAAAATAAGGGTTGTCAGATTTAACAATATATTGACAAATAATACACTATTTGCAAACTATACAGTTTTTGCAGTTACAGTATCGAAAATACAAAAAAACATACTTATATGGTATTCAAGACTGTAGTTGTCGAAGTTTCAGCCTATCTGTATCGATATGTCACGTGGCTGTATCACGAATACAATAATAATAATAATAATTAGGTATCACGTCTACGTGTACCTACACCTAAGTACACTCACGATTCATTGCGGCCTTAATTGCAACTGTATTCATGTAAAAATACATTAAATAATTCTATATAATCGTTGGTTATAGCGGCTTATTGTGAAGTAGGTAATATTATTAACAATACGTGTATATTGTGAGAATTGAATAACATCTTTTTACTTTCAAAACGTACTTAATTGATCCGAACATGTGGTCAAATTACGTCTGTATTAGTGTTCAAATATTAGATATACATATGTACGTACCTACGTATATTAATTTATTCAACATAACATAAGCTGTTCATATAAACACAAGTTAAACGTTAAATTGTTAATTATTTAAAACACAGCTACTGAAGCGTGACATTTTCAATTTAAATAAAGTTTTTGAACGACTATACCTATGTACACAGCCCGTCACGCTTGAACTGATCTGAACGATACTTCAAAATAAATTGAACTTTAATGATTTTAACTCGATCGTAGCAAACTCGTGATAATTCCAATGATTTTTTGTCGTGAACAGACCTTGAAGTGTACTACATCCTGTCTCTCGATCTGTTTGATAATCTACATTGGAGTATATACCTAATTACATGTCTATATTATTTTTAAAACCTAACAAGTTACATTTGAATAGACAGGTATTTAAGATGTTAACTTTTGGCAAAATAAAATAAAAATTTAATCAATATCGGTTTTAGATGCTTATATCAGGTGTTATAAAGTGAAAAGTCATAGCGATGCGTTGTTTAACCCACCTTTTAGACCGACATGCCTCATAACCACTCGTAATGAACGCGTAGTCCGGCTACGTCGACATAAGTATTTGCGAACAATGAAATACGCATTGCGTGGCATATATTTTGGTTGCAATACCAGGTGTCTTATATTTTCCTTACGTTGTCATCCATTAATGCCATGACAAAGAGATTCATGCCGTTATTTGCTCTACACGGTTCAAAGAAAAGGGATATTCGGGTTCTCGAACATTCAACACGGTACATTTATCCCACTGCTGCTTCAGTTCTTGCTCAACTAAATTGAGAATCTATCAATATGACATATGCGACGTTTTCTGACGTAAATCTTTTAAGTTGACAGAATTCTTTTCTGTTGTCCGAAAATATAATTTTTTGCCAGTTATGTATGTTTTTATATATCACGTGGCTTTTGTGTATTACAAGTAACTGTTGAATAAAACATCTGCTTTAGATAAAATTGAATTATTTTCGTTAAAATCGTAACAAAACACTAACGCGCCGAATGTTTTGTACCTATTATAAGCGACGGGATTTATATAAAAACAACCTTATATCAACCTTACTGATTCTCAATTTCTTATCATTAAATACAATAATAACCTAATATTTTATTCTCTTTATAATCGTTTACGCAGTTCACATGATGATATAGACAATTCCCAAATTAGGGATAAACACACAACTCGGGTTTTAGGTGGGACTTTAAGCTCGTTTAAAATCAGACACACATATTTAGAGGCCCTATTAGTATTTAAATCTTTAGCTTGGTAGAATACAGGTAAAAGCACTGATATATGTATTTATTACTATGTACAATTTAAAATACATATACAATATAAAATTCGCCCCACATTTAAATAACATATGTACGATACATCTTATCACTGCATGATGTTATTAGCACAATATTCAACTTTGAATTTCAGGTAGCACCAGCAAAGATGGCAGTGATTACAGAGAGTATAGATTTAAACAGAGAGTACTCGCCGAGCATGTGGTCGCCGAGGTTCTCCACTCCCAAGGAGGTCATGGAACATCATGTAAACTTCGTCACAGCAGGTGGGCCTCAGTTTTAAATATTATTGATGAAGTTATCACTGCTAATTTATGAAAGCCACTGCAGGTAAGTGGCCAGTTCAGGTTTCTAAGTCTGCAGGAAAACTTCAATACAGAGTTGCGTTTTTTGACTTTGATTTATAAATATCAAAATACTATAGTTATAAAATATAACAATAAAATGTGATTAAATACCGAAACAAGTAATAATGTGATTTTTTTTTTATTTGCTAAATATGTATTTCTATTTTCCTACATTTTTCGGTTTAATTTAGTAGATAGTATCTATTAATTATATCCATCCGGTCCTAAGAGTATCTTCCTCCAAGCGTCAAGCTGGTTAACATAATTTTTAATAATAAATCAGTAGCTAAAACATGCAGATCATTAACTATCCCTATTCGGCAAAGGCAGTGAAAAGCGGAACATTTAAAAAAAACGCAGATAGTGTCTTAACATACGTACCTACTATCTCTTATTGGATGTCACTGCATTCAAAAAATTAGTAAAGAGAACTGAATTGCCCGTAATGTTCTATCTATAATCACAATTGCTGTGTCAAACAAAATTATCAATAAGTTCTAATGATTTACGAATACATCTTACCAATGTCCAATCTAAGTCTCATTGAACTTTTAGAATCATCTAGATTTTTTTTCTTAAAAGCAATTTGAATTAGTTATGTGCCTTATTAGTTCCGGTAAAACATTTTACTTATAGGGCTGAATATTCAGCAGTACCTACATCATTGGTTTTTTAACAATACCATATAAGGAATGATGATGGTGATTATATAAAGAATTGCTAGTATAAATAACGATAAAACTGAACTTCTTACTATCGTAACGTCAAAGTATGCATACATTTACTGCTATATAATCCATGGGGCTGACTTGATCTCATTTTTATAACATACTTTCGCGACTCTTGATGATATAAGAAGTAAATATCTCAAACCCAACCAAAAACGATTTCAAAAGCGTGATTTTTAAACATTGAAGTGGTTTAATAAAATATTTTTATTTGAATAACCAGACCAACCCTGTACTCGAAATACTTTTACTGGGCTATTCATTTTACTTCTACTGTTAATTGTTCGACTCAGCCGGGATCGTAGCGATGGTACGGCTGTTTTACACTCTGTACCGTAAAATATTCTGTTCCCGTCATTTTTTAATTATTCCTTGCTTCTATAACCTATTTGGTTTAAAAAAAAACAATAGATATACATATAATAGAGATAAAATCGTTTTACTTGTTATTCAAATAATATAATTTTTAGTGTCTGTCTGAGCTTCATTTACGTACTCGTAAATCCCTATTTTCGTGCTTCGATGTTTTTACTAGTTTTTTATTTCTTCCGACCATCCAGCCTAACTTTTCTCATTGTTCTTTACAAATTTCCTATTCATATATGTATATTACAAAGTTACTCCATGTTCTATCCCTCGTTTTGGTACTGGCAGAATTCGCCCGTCATCTGTTGGCGGGAAATTGAAATAAAAATCTATCTAATCTTTATTTAACTTAAGTGGACAATTCAGCTATATTGCTACTTCAGCGCACTGAATTAGATTATCTTTATATTGATAAAAGAAGCCAATCTAAAAGGATAGAGACATTTTGATATGGTGCTCTCTGCCTTTACCGTAGCGGCTTTGCCTGATGACATAATAATACCTAAATTAAATTATATATATCAAAACTCACTGTAAACTCAATCATCATAATCAATTATTATTAAATAATAAGTAAAATAATAATAATAATAATAATAATAATCGACCCATTTTTCATTCCACTGTTGGAATATGGGTCTCCTCTCATATTGAGAGGGTTAAGG
>DWME01004982.1:0-15550 GCA_018244795.1 Parelbella ahira ahira | reverse complement strand
GGTAGGTAGAGGACTGTAGCGCTCCCACTTGTTACCAATTATGTTACACGTCCCATGGGGCTGAGGGTGAAGGTATTGCCATACACCGGACAAAAATCCAGACCCAATCCATTTTCAATCTCGTATTTAACAAGAATCGTCGATATGTAGATCCTCTCGATACAAGTATTACACTGAAATGGATTCAGTTCGATCTCTCTTGAACTCTAAATTATTTATAGAACAAATCGAAATCAAATTTCCGCATGTTACAAATCAGTGCCAATTTCTTTATTGTATACTTATGTTGTATATTTATATGCATTTATTATTACTACGTACACATTTATGATATATTGCACGTTTTTTGAAACAATAATTTTTTGATACAAAAAAAATATGTTTGACGAAAAAAAAACAAAAAAAGAAATATTGGCATATTGACTAATATTTTATTAAAAAGAAAAAGCATAATTGCTGGGGTTTATAAGAGTCTCCGAAAGCAGCGTGGATGTATGAATGAATGTAATGAATACATTTCGTATTCGATGCTATATGCTTACCCTGTAATGGATCTAGCGTCACGATATAACCGTATGTTAAGTTGGCAATATATCATAGTGTAGGTTAAACATTAAACCTATTAAAAAGGAATTTATTTATTTTTATTTATCATTAATCTCGTCGATGCCTTACGTTTACAAAACTGTTATTGATACACCTACAGTGACGCAAGTAGCTTTCCGGTGCTCGGTGCAAACTGAACCACGAAGCGTTCCACCTTAGTGCGTAGCAATATATCTGTTATTGACATTAGACAATGAACACAATTCCACTATTAAACTTTTTGATAAAGAAAATTCCGATATTTCTCAACACATTTTATAGTTAGACATATAAATTGTCTGGGAACTAGTCGGTTCAGGACTGGAAGCTACTACATTCATTTAAGTTGAAAAATACTTACATTTTGGTAAGATTTTTCCAATACAAAAAAAAACCTAAAAGAAATACCACATACCTACATGTTATTTGCATGGCATAAATAACTTATAATGGAGTGTTGCAAAT
This sequence comes from Parelbella ahira ahira, assembly GCA_018244795.1. Taxonomy (NCBI): domain Eukaryota; kingdom Metazoa; phylum Arthropoda; class Insecta; order Lepidoptera; family Hesperiidae; genus Parelbella; species Parelbella ahira. Next base: position 14,500 of record DWME01004982.1, on the reverse strand, counting down.
AAAGCGTCGAGGCCAACCACTCAGATGGGAAAAACCTTTAAACCATGCAAACCTTCATGAAAAGGTCCTTTTCGTTTTACAAACATATGCCACACATAACTGCTCAATCGAAGTTAAAATGATAACACTGTGTGATTTTTCGTTATCTCATTTGAAAGTTCCAACAGAAAGGAACTTGGATTTGTGCTCGGTGTTTGGCAATAGGCTCACTTCCTATTCCATTAGACGTAGAAGATAACTGGTGGAACATGGGAGTACTACATCGGTTTGACATAAAAATATCCTGCACGTTGGTGACTTTATGCTTCAATTAGAGACGAAATTTATCATGAACAATTCCGCGTATGTCCGAAGTGAATTCCGTAACCACTCATGCACCGCACTACAGCATACTAATATACTTCAACACGTCACAAGTATATGACCAAGCGATTGTGAGGACATACAATGTGGCGTACATACCAGATCATCAGATAAAAGTGTCTTGTAGGAATAATTTTTGAGAGTTAAGTAAGTGTTTTATTCCCGGTGCATGACAATTCTATTCCATGGAACGAATAACAAAATAGATAAAAGCTAGAGTGCTACACTCCTCTGAGTACCCCTTCTGGGAGTGGCAGCTATGATGTTACGTTCTGAAGCGGTACAATTCTAAAAGTTAATCGAAAGAAGACCGATACTCCTGGACCATGGTGTGCATTCCAATTTGGTACAATTATAAAAGACGTTATAAAACATCACCTTCAATGCTATTAGCAAAATATTATGAACCTCGTCACGACTCTCGATCCTGGCTGATGCGTCAACAACTTTCACCATCGGCCGCTATGTGTGTTCGTAACCAAATACGACTCTTTCATTGGGTGTTAATAAACTTGTAAATGTTATCAAAACAAATCTTTACTAATGTCGTCTCCTAAAGAAGTCCAATAGGCGACAGTGTTTACAAAACCGTGGCCTGACGGTTAATTTCTTCACAGGTGGAAATTAATGAATAAACATTTTATTAGAAAAGTTATCCCTTAAGGATAGGTATACATATACAAATCCACAAGTATTCTTAGACGATTTACATGTCGAAAGTGAAGAAAAAAAAACCTAAAGCATTAAAAACACATTTGACCATATGCAGATTTTGGTATCGCTAGAAATAGTCGTGACACGGTTTAGTTTCAATATATAAGACAATATAACAGAGGGAAACAGTGGTCAATTTCTGCTACGTTTTATCATTTTTTCTTGCATAATCCTAGAGCACAAGTCCAAGTGCAACAAACAAGCGGGCCACGGTCAGCTACACGTATAGCCTTGATTATAACCTTTGAAAATATAAATAAAGTCTCATAGCGATTATTATACCACATAAGGTTATAATAAAGAAAAGGATAAGCAATCAATCTAAAGTGCCGCCAGTCAGTGTGATTTGGTGGATTTGTTTTTACTGCGATGTGCACTATTTCATCAAATTACACCCTAGCGTTCTTTTTACGCATGCAAATTGAACAAAAACAACAAAGTCAAAAAATTTTGGGTGGATGTTTTATGTAAGTATTTTTTTCTAAGTTAAGATGATAGCGTCATAAAATAGTGTGTAAAGCTAGGAAAGGTATTTCGGCTTAATCGCTCTTGAACCTAATGTTGCTTAATTGAGACGTGCTAAGAAGCGAAAGTAAACAATAAAGGCAACGTCACAACTATGTCAACGTGTTACAACCGGTCCACAGATAGAAAAATTCGGATTCATTACCATAAAGCCGATAGCGGGTCGAGGTCGATGGGCGCCGAGATCCATATGCAAATCTTTAAGCAAACTTAAGGTGCATTGGGTAATATTAGAACTGATCATTTTCACCTGTGCTCCGCTCCATCCATTGTCACACCTTAGCGGGGAACAATAATAACTTACTTATGAAACAAAATTAATGATGTTGGTACGTTTCTATATATAATTAATATAATTGAACATTATATTGCGAAGATGTTATATGGCGCTATTTTTCTATACGATTACATAATAAAAAAACAATAATACGCCAAGGGTTAAATGTAACCCAGCATGAACTACCGCACGTAGGAGATGGCACAATATCTGTGCGTAGGGTATACCTGACGCATGCCATGTATGCAATGTACCTATAAAAATTTCTTGATTAATTTTGCTATCCGGATAAAAATAAACGTGGATTAAATTCACAGGCTATCCACAAACGTGTTGGTCATACAGCACGCCATAAGCCTCTTTCAATGTACTGAACTCAAGCCTTGCCTAATGAGTGCCCATGGGCACTTTACTAGAGAGTTTTTCCCCAGTTTTTTGGAGTCTTTTGATCGGGTAGTCGCTTTTTATTTATTTAAAAATACTCAAGTAATGTTTACTTTTTATTAATACAACTCCTAATGTGAAGATTCGACAGAGCAGAAGTGATCATGTTGAGATGTTCGATCTGAAGATCTGGTAGGTTAACAAGATACAAAGATCAGTTTTCAACCTATATCATATTATTATGCACACTCTTGCAACGCATCTGTGACTAAAAAAACAAAACATCCGATGTAGTTGGTACATTTCAATTTCATGATCTTTGAAGGCGGATTAATTTCATCATCTTTCGGGCACTTACAGAAACGTTGGTATTTTATTCTTTTCAAAACATGCAGAATTTTTTTCCTATTTCTTACCAACGTCAACCAAAGTTGGAAAAGCCATTATTGACAGTAGTTCAAAAAGGCCAAAAAAAACACATTTTTTCTTTCTATGTTGTTTTTATAATCACATTTACATCCTTTTCAAACTTGAAATATATCAGCCAAATCACTTATATTACTAACAGTCAATAAACGTTTACAAGGCACCAAAGTTTAATTAGAAATAATTGTTTGACTTAAGTCATTCAAAGGTGCAATTTTACAGGCGAGAAATAAATTAAAATAGCGCCTCGTTTAACGATTCTGCTCATCACATCAATCGACGAAAGGGAAAGTACAAGATACTTTTGCCGTACTATTGTTTTAGGGTAAAAGGTGGAGATTGCACTTCCAGAACCAAGAATACAGAATTCATAAAACTATTTTTTAAAGAGTAAACAGCATGAAAATATGAGGAAAAAAACTAACAAAGAAAACATCGATTGTAGCATGATAAAATGTCATTGTTTGACAGTAACAAAAATCCATTATGTCTCAAAATATCCTGTACCGAATAGTTTTGTAAGGAGACAATGACGCAAACCTGTATTGTTATTCTAACACCGCTCGTGTATAACGCACATACAAATGTTGATTTTATCACACCCATCTACATATTGCCTGGCAGGAAATACTTTGCTTAACTTAGTACATGTATGATACAAATATTGAGGTTGGTTGGTACTTTTACTGTGACACCCCCTCCCCCCCGTTAATATTTTGTATTCGTCCCAAAGCTGGAAAAAGATCTCTTTCCTCAAACAAAGCCCAGATAGTACGAAGCATTCGCTTCTCTACGATGCCTGTAAATATTTTTTACTAGTAAAGGAATTTTTGACAAAAAGTTTAACTCTAAACCCAAAATTGTGACAAAATCGATATAATACTAGTCCAAAGAGTAGAAATGGTTAAATTACCTTACAAAATCGCTGCTAACACTTAACAAGCCCACATCACCCGCTTAATTCCCTACAGGGCACAGAAAAACGAATAATTCCAAGAAGATTGTTAAGGAGTTATGGACACCAATTTAATGGCGAACGTTGGTCGACGTCACATAAGTGGACAAAATATATTTGATCACGTTACATAGTCGTGGCTTTACGTTTCTCCATTACGACTAAAGAAGTTATTACTATATTATCGGTGGTGTAATTTTCGCTTAATAAAGTTTAATTTCTCATTATTCTTTAATGAACTTTTTGTTCGACGTGTTCAAGTCTGACGTAAGTCGGCCCAGAGGCGGTGCTACAACACACGCATAACTGAAATAATTCTGTTTTTGCCATCTTATTATTTTATTATAAATACGCTCATAAGCTCTTTATTATATATTTAATTGAATTTATAATTATATAAGTATAGTTAAAATTTTCTCAGTAGGCGATAACATTAATTGAAGCTCAATTCCAATAGGACCTCGCATCTCAAGAGTAGTTCCTAATGATTACCTTAGGACGTTTTTGCGCTTTCCATCGGATGGGATCGCCTCAAAACGGCCATAGGCCCTTCCAAATTATGTTAAAATGAAAAGGGTGTGTGCGTGTTTGTGAACTTTTCTCTCTGAAACGGCTGAATCGATTTGATTGAAATTGAGTATAGTATTATAAATAGACTATGATCTGGAATAACACATAGGCTATCGCTAGTAATAAAATTAACCAAAAGATGGCGCTGCCTGAGTAATGTATCTATAGGTTTATAGTGTTTAATTATATTAAAGGTAATATGCTATACAAGGCCATGAAATAAATATTATGTACTCTACGTGGGACAATTTGATAACCTTTAATTATTATTACCACTGACCTTAAGCCTCAAGAGGGCTGGTGGCAGTGGCTGAATGAGATCTGAGGACTGTGTTGCGCACCTTGAAGCAGACCTATGTATGTATGTAACAATATAATTGGATACGATAGACTGTTTTTAATATCTACATATATGCCTTATGGTTTAAACGATATGGAAAGAAAACGTTAAACGCAATTTAATATAAACGTTCCACAAAAATGTGAACATGAAAATAAGAGTATTCATGAACCAACGTTCTAATTTCGAAAACGGTTACCCAACGCAAGGCTACGAAGCTTATGGCAGTAGATTTAACGGATGAAGTAAACTCACTGAATTCAATGATAAACGGATTAAACAACCCGTTATAATATATACAGCTCAGAGTAGCGAATATTTAAAAAAAAAACTATTTACACATCAACTATTGTTGATCTTGTTGATATTGATTTTGATATTGATATTGTTGATCAATTGATCTACTGATTGAAACGACGACTGCTGAGCAAAATGTTGGATTGGATCCCCGCATCAGACGTAATAATATTGGGTTTTTGTAACTTGAAATTACCAGTAGTAACACAAAGTCTGGATTTCCTTCCGGCGTATGGCGGCAGGTTCACCCCCTATTGTATAGAACATTAAACATAATTGACGTAAACGAGATTATTACACTCTTCAGCCTATCCCTTTGAAGGAAATACAGGCCCGTTTTTCCGATGTGTATTTACATATACTAATTGTACTGAAACCAAACGAGAAGGCACATAATCGTTGTAATTACGCACGTATCGGAAATTCAGTTGTAGTAATTAGCAGAAGTAAAAACGAGAAACAGTGAAAACACGCGGCCGTTATACTAACCATTAAACTTAACCCTTATACTGTGAAGGTGTAGGCATATAGTCGTATGATCGTGATGTCTTAAAGTACCGAGCAAACGAGTTTACTTGCTGTGTTTACACAAACCATATATTGCTAACAAATGGAGGTAGTCCTAGAAGACGTTTTAAATGTTTAAAAGACATTTTTGAAGCCGGATATTCTACTCAGAGCAACTACATTGCAATATTGCCATATAAGACGTGTCCAATCAAACCAAAAATTTTTGAACCCTATTTTTATATGATATTCCACATCTTACATTAGTTTGAATCATTCGCAAAGACTTGCAAAATATTAACTATAAATTATTATGTGTGAAAAAATATTAAATATTTAGAACCCTATTTCTTTAAAGTATTAAATTAGTAATTTGCATCATAATTTGATATCTTATTATAAGTATATAAAATAACAATAGCTTATTCAATCTTCCGGTGATGTCATGACTGTTGGTGCGAAATAGTAATATATATACATATATATATGACATTAAATTAAAGATAGCGTCACAGCTGTGAGCACTCTAACATACTATCGTGCATTCATATATATATACATTATATGATATATTATACTTATAATATAAGAAAAACTAACACGTAACACTGGCAAATTGCACCGCTAAGATACCATATTTTCATTTATGTAATTTTTTTTATATATTTTAATATCACTACACTGATAAGAAATGTAGGTGTAATAAATTTATTTATTTTTTATAAATCAGATATCGTACAGAGCGTTAAGAATAGCGTGTTAATAAGGCAATATTGAAGACATGAGTCCATGTAGGTGTTATCTTACTAATTTGTAAATTTACAAACGGGCATTTAATTCATTTCAATGTTGCCGCGTAACCTTTGAACGTAACACCTCCGTACACTAATTATTTTCATTCTTAGAAGTATTACACAATTACACCTCATTAAAAGTGTAAAGCAACTTTGAAAGAACACACGTGGAAGGACAAATCATATTCATAAATTCATGTCTTACATTAGTTTTCAACGCAACGCTATCTTGTATGAGGTACGTGCAACCCGTGCGCGATAACTTGATACCTGATTGATGACGTCACAACGGCGTGTTTGTACTTATTACTAGAGTCATACGTAGAGACGTTATTGAGCACGTGTTGTACGACTGGAGAAAAGAAGAGATAATATCTGGTTTGAGGGCGCTCGTTTAACAGCGCCATCTGAAACATGGAGAAAGGACGTAACAACATCCGGTGACAAACGCTGACGACTTGATATAGGCATGTATCATTCATTTCGATTGTTTTATTCACTCTTGAAGCGGAACGAGTAGTCTGTAGTAACAGTTAATACCTCTACGCTATCTCTGGTCGTGATTAATAAAATATAAGCTGATTACTTGACAAAGTGTCTCTCTCACGCTCGCCATGGCTGATGAACGCCGTTCCCCGAACGTCTACTAATTTCTCAGGCATTGTTGTGCTCGTTCATTTATTAATTTTTTATGCAAAATTGTGATTATTTGACAATTTAGTGAGTTAATAAGCTCTATAATCCAAGGCGAAACTTTTAACAACTTCGATCACTGATTACTTTTAACACATTACTCTAAAACACTTCCAGTCATAACATACGCCAATATTGCCCCGAACGGAGAGGTAGGGGAGTGTTGTATTCCCATTTTTATTCAGTTATGTAACACGTCCCATGGAACTGTGAGACTGTTGCCATACACCGGTACAAATCCCAATCCAGACTACGTGTTACTGGGAATATTCAAGTTAGATAAAACAAATAATACTTTGCTTGACCCGAGGATGGAAACCAGGGCTTTTGGTACACTACACCAACGAAACAGTCATTGGCACTTTTGTTATCCAATTATTATAGTATTATCTTTAAAACTTTTTTCCTTTTAGATCTTCTTCTTCCTTTAGATGACAATGATTCTATTGCTGAACTCCGAAGTGATTATTCAGAGACGTCAAATAATGGCGGTATTCCCAGAATAATTTTATTATATATATATATATATAATTAATAGGTACCAAATTACTCGTATAAGAAATTAATTATACGTCGGAAATTAACAAAAAAGTTAATGTATAAAATCTGTTACATGTCAGCATAATTTTGTTTATTACATATGCGGTTACGACATTAAAAAAAATACAAATTATCTTTGTTTATGATTAATTTATCGATTAGATATTCCTGAGTTAATTTAACATACTGTGCCCCGTGGTTTCACCCGCATATAGTTAAAAGAAATCATTGATATATAGTTTACAGTGCTTAAAATCAGACAATATTTTTTAGTTTGACTGTGTCGATGGTCAAGTAGTGGCAAAGGCGACTGCTGATGAGAGGTCCTGGATTTGATCATCGGACCGGATACTATTGGTACTATTATCGGGTATTTATTGGGTTTTTCTAATTTATATATCCTAGTAGTGGCTTGGAGTCCGGATTTTATAGAATTTTGTATCTTATTATATATTTATTTTATTTTATTTAAAAAAAGGCGGCCTTAATGCATAGTGCCATTTTAAACCAGCCGATCCTGGTGATGATGAAGAGTTGGGGTAAGCACCTCATTATTCACCTTATTCGTATTTTTTAATTTTAAGAAAATTAAAAAAAATCTTCTTCCATTAATTCATCTATGAACACTTGTAATGAGAGAGCGTGAAAAAGTAGGAAGCCGCGTCGCCTTATCTTACAATCAAAACGATTATTTTTAAAGAATTAAATAATACGTTTGCACAAATATAAGACTAACACACCTACAAATTTGACATTAAAACTTGAGCTTTATATGAAAACTTAATGTGGGTGCAAATACTGGTCACATGTAGTTGAAAAAAAAAAAAAAAAACAGTAAGCGTTCAATCGTTACTTCATGTTACTACAATTGTTATTGTTATGTAGGCGATGCGTTTGTTATGAAAATTGAACAGGTGTGCATTACATGTGTTACCGGTCGAACTAGAACTTGATTGGCGAGTTTTTTTCAGGAATCCATCAAGCATTCTTTTAAAACTGATTGTAGTACAGCCAATTTATAGTAACCTCGAGATCGAAGTGTCGTTAGGATTTATCAGGCGACATGTGAAAAATCATATCACACGTGTAAAAAATCTTGAATACTCATATATTGTCCCATGTTCTCCACACGCGGCCTCATCTTAAAGAGAGCTTGTGTAATGATGACCATATGCTGACTTCGTATATGCTCTTTGTTTTATTTTTACACGTAGACACAGACCAGACCCTTGCGCTCATGATACAAATATTTATTCATGTGGAAAATGAACCCACGGTCCCCAGCTCGGCAGACAAGTTCACCATAACCACTGGAACAACTGTCCGCGGTTCCATTTATAATCATCATTTGGTGTTTCGCCCTACTTACCAGTACTCAAAGCGTAATAGACCAGTGAAAAAGGCAATTTCTTATCTATATGTCCTGATGGTGATAGCTGTATTTTTGATTTGGGTAATACCCGCCGAAATAAATTCTAATCGGAACGAAATGGTGAATCTTTCGAGTACGTCGTTTATGTGGTTATATCGTTTTAAATATAAAAATCAGTAGATAAAAAATATACGTATGCGGTCGAGAGACCCCCGTCAGGAACAAAGTTCTTTACATTAGTTCGTAATAAAATTGGAATATGGAAAGTTAAAATCGTTTTACAATCCCTTACATTCCAAATATATATTTAGCTTAATGAAAAATATAAAACGACGCTTATTAATAGTATATAAATAACACACTATCCTTTCGTTTCTTAGGCCAGTCGATTGTTGGTAGATATGTTGACATTCATATTTTTATTATTAATTACGAAGTATTGAAAATATACAAAGGAACATCAAAGAAATTATTCAATGAACTTTGTCACACAATTTTTGCGTTTCATATTCTCAATGAGAATACTCTGTTTTAAATATACAATCAATAAACTATTTCAATTTACTAATCGAGGTTTTATCCTGAAATATATTCATTATATGTAAATCAACTAATACAATCTGTGTGTTGGAACCACTTAAAGGAAATGCTGCCTACTGCTATAAACAATATTATTTATTATTACAATCAATCATGTTTCAAATGATAACGGCAACATTTTAAAATTGACAAATACAGTTACAGATAAAATAGATGTTTATAATAAATGAATAAGTTCAAATGTAAAAATTTAAGCTTGGGTGACACAAACAATATTGGAGAGCTATTATGAATTCTATTATGAATTCTATCATAGCATGTCAATTTACAATGATGTAACTGGTAAATGGATTCTAAATTCAGTTATCATGTTTACTATAATTCAATGAAACACACTTGCTACAATAAAAAAACTTTAAAGGATACGAAGGCCAATGAACAGTCAGTATTTACAAATGAATGTTTAACGTTAATTTGACAAACAATAATGAAACTTAACATGGAAATTTATTATGATCATAAAACCAAGAGAGGAACACAACAAGATCCTGAAATCTGTCATATATTTTAAGCAGTCACCAAGGGAGGTTTGTTTTTGGACGATCATTCATAAACAAAACATCAGTGGTTTTAACATCTTGAAGGAAGACTTCACCATCATTGCTCACCAGGCTGTCTACAGTTGAAGTGTGGATAATTGTACCCAGCAACGGGATATGTAACCCATTATAGATATTATGAATATTTATGGATGTCACAAACCAAGTGCACCAGAGAAATAAAAGGATTTCCAACATTTAAAAAGTTAATAATTTTACCCATTAATTTGTTTGGTCAATGATGATAACCTATTATGATGGCAGCCCTGATATAATATGTGGAGAATTAGAATAATATACATTTTTCATTGGTTTTCTATATTGGTTTATCTACTTTAATTAGTAATAGTGATATCTCAAATCAAATACTGATTCACAGACTTAATAATTAGTGAAGAATGGGAAATATATCACTTCTCTATCTACTCTTTAGCCAAATACAGGCATGATGTTATGTTAATTATTTTAAGTTCATATGTTTAGTTAAATATTATTGGATATAATTGTACAAAAAGTAGATGAACAATACTTCTATTAAATATTATTAATATCCTATTACCTTGCTTTTATACCATGAAGAAACAATATATCTATTAAAATATATTTATGGCCATAAATAACAAAATTTAGATAACACCATCAAATGTTCTTTGCACCCTAATTATAGATTTAACCAGAAAGAAAAAATACATTTAATGTGCTAATTAATACAGATAGGTATATTATTCTATGTTTTAATGAAAATGCTTGTTTAACTGATTTTTAATGATCACAATGCTTGCATTAGGTTGTTGCTATTATCTCCTACACCTTTCCTGACACTCCAATAGGAGCATTGCCAAAGGATGCCTTTACTATAATTGCAGGCCAGGAAGGAATAGAACATCAGAAGATAAAAAATACTCTACAGTTGCAAAATGTATGCATGTTGTATCCATATACTTCCATATTCGTATATATGTGATACATAAATTATATTCAGTTTTTCCAGAAAATTTACCCACATTCTAAATACAAAATGCTTTATTATGATAATCAAGTGCACAGAGCAATCTAACAATAATTTGTTGAATAATTTTAAATTTATTTAAGCAATTTAAATTTGATAATAATTCAGAGATTAAAAAAAAAACAAATTAAACTAAAAAGATTCTCATTACAGATAAAAATGAAACATATTATTCACAACAGATAAATAAAATCAATGACCAATTAAACATTCTTTTGAGACAAGTAAAATGCCGATATTAAGCCACATGCACATTTGTGTATAACTATCATCTCAAACAACAGTAGTACATGACAAGCTAAATGTCAGTATTTTTTGTTTTTTTTTAATTTCACACTGATGTCAATGGGTTGAAAAAATGTCTGTTTGGAAGGGCCTAATGGTTTTTCTATGAGTTCATATAAATCACAGCTTTAATTTATTAATATCAAGATGTAATAATATAACAGTAAACCTCAATGTGTTTGCTATTAAAATTTTCAAATCATATTGCCTAATCATAAAAACCAATTTAGATGCTAGAATTATTGCTATGAATATTATTTATGGTAATTTTATTAATATTATTTTTTGTAGTTCTAGTAAGATTGTGACTTGAGATGCATTTACATAATAATAACTTTGTTTAAAGCAATTTATAACACTCTAGAGACATGAATGAACAAATGAGCAGTACCATTGTAAGTTACAGGAACCCTTGCCTTGGATGTTAAATTCACTACAGGATTTATTCTAAACTTTGAAAGAGGATTTTATACTTGTTATGTAGATACTAACAATAATACTTTTTTTTAAAATATATTACTTACGCTTATCTATTGCTTGGTGCCATATTGTAATGAAATGATTTTGATGAAATTTGCAGAGTACAGAATATACTTCAATATGGAGATAGTCAGGTTTTACGATTTTGTTAATACTCTACTTAAATTAATAAATAGTCGTAATATTGCTCTATCTGAAACTACAAGTTTGGAGTTTAAAACGTTACAAAAATTCTACATAGTAAAAATAAAATAAACAATATAAAACTTTAGTGCTAATATTCTGAATTAAAATTACATATGCGCAAAAACAATGTTTACTTAAAGATCCGACTTACTAAGTGTGCCAAAAATCAAGGTCAACAGCGAAAGAGAGAGTCACGACATGGATACCATGGGCCCTGGAATCTGAAATTTCACTTTAACCCGCACACGTTCTGTTCCTGTTTTTCGATTTAAATTTCCGCGTAAAATTACGTCCGACTGCACACACAACAGTAATTATTATCTCCACACGCGATATTAACGATTACACTAACCGTGACCCGTAGAAATAAGAAAAGTGCACACAAGCATTCTAAATACTAATAATAAATAAATCGTAAACAAATTAAAACACTTGACACACACACCCTATATATAGAAATCGTTTAAATACCGATGATAAGTTGGTTACGTGAAATTTCACTTTACGAAAAAGAAATTTTTATGTATTAAGCGGACTTACCAGTATGTATAATATAATAGTATTTCCAATCAAGAATTTGCACAATAACACGCCGCTCGCGGACGTTTTCATAAGCAGAGTGATGGTTAGAAATAGTAAATTGTGAAATTAGACTATTCTGACACTCTCGCCGACATTTTCTGATGTGTATCAACGTCCACAGACTAATGAGAACTGAGCGCCTGTCACGTTATCGTACTCGGATCACTCAGCTGAGCTTCGGAAGCGAGATAAAAATATTACAATAGCTGAATACTTGTGTTGCCATTGTAAATTTACCAAATATATTTTAATAAAAAATATTTAATTGGTCGAATAAACTGTAAAAACAAACCTCAAACCTTGTATAAACAATTTTAAAGTAAACTTTGTAAGTATTTGTGACAAAGTTTTTAACGTAAAGGAATCGCTTGGAAGGATTTGATGGTCGCTGTGAATGTTGAAGTCTTGCGCGTGCTACAGTCGATAAAGTAATACACCTATACCATGCCAGATCTTTCTCATAAGGAGCATAATTATGGTCAATTAACTAATTTAATATATTAAATATCTATTAATACCCAAAAACAATTATTCTACCTACATAATTATGTCATGGTTTGTAAATTCAATATTTTCAAAAAGCATGTTTATTTCTTAATGGTATAAATGAAGATAAATAATATGAAATTATGACGTCGTTTCACGACTTTAGGAAAACAGTTAAATGCAGATGGATTCACAAAGCCACTGAGCTGCTGGAGTAGCGCCGATTAACAAAGATTTATAGCCAACAGTTGAAGGTTGTTAAACTGATGGATAGAATTATAAATAATAATAAAAAATGCATTAGCGGAATGAAATAATAGTTTTAGGCTACCGTTCAAAAAAATTTAAACCCATTTATCGAAATATGGCTAGTCACGTTTTTTGGTACACTTCCATTTTATCTATATCTAATTTTTTGTTTTACTAACGAACTAAGCGAATATCAACCCCCAAACAAAAGAAGTTGCGGACACAGCTAGTTTCATATAAAAATAAGCGTATATGTGCTTGCGTACGTTTGTATGTGTATTTGAGACATGCACTTAGAGAATTCATTTGGTATAGCATATAAGGTATTATAAATAGGGAATTTTAAAATAAATAACAATTTTATATGCATTGATTCATATTATTTCATACATGAAAACATCGATTACAACAGTTGCAATGTATGTCGGATAACTCCCAAATAAAACTGTGCCTTCGTTATCTACAGAACTATTGAAAATATCACTCTTTCTAAAACAATATCTTCTAAATGACAACCTGGTGGCATTTTTAACTTCAATCTCTTTCGCATTAGTAAGGGCTCTGTAGAATGCAACAAAGTATGGTATGATCACAGTTTTGCCAAACCATACCCAAATTAAAACAAATGTTAGAGTTAGTAATATCACCTGGCAGAACATGTAGAAGTAATAAGGGAATATTATAGGGTCAGGAGTAGTTAATCTAGTAATTTTACATACGACCCATTGTATCATCATCCAGTATACAAGACATTGATTAGTACCCGCACAGAGTGACACGCAGCAGTCCCAGAGCCTACCGCAAAGGATGTATGGAAAGCAAAATATCTCCCACCAGTTGTATTGAAATACTTCGTCAATTTGTGCATGAAAACGTTCGCCTTCTATAGCGTCGCATCGAAACCTTTGTGGACGCTTTCTCTGTTTCTTCGGTGCCATTTTGTAAAATTATTGTCCTGTTATTATTAACGAAATGAAATTTTTATCTTCTTTTTACACATAAATATAGATAAAAATATCAGTAAAATATTTCACAAAATTATTTCATGTCAGCGATAAATGACAATAAAATAATATCAGTTAGACCAGTGTTTCCCAACCTTTTATGTGCCATGCCTACCTTAAACTTTCTAAAATTTTTATGTCCCCCCCGAATTTGTAACATACAAAGTTTTTTACATTAAAATGTATTTGTTCACATAAGAAACATAAATGATAGGTTTTCTATTTATGAAATTGTTAACATAACAGAGTAAGTAAAAGCTTTTACAACGGTTTTGACGGACACTTCAAATCAATTTCAAATTAACACCAACTGAATGATGTCA
>DWME01004981.1:0-15551 GCA_018244795.1 Parelbella ahira ahira | reverse complement strand
CACGTAGGCGCTGCCTAGCCTGACGGAAAGCAAAAGTGAGGCATATCGTGTACCACATTGCAACACGCGTGGCTTTTTATTTTTAAAACTAAGTTAATTGATTTGTATGACACTCAATTATAGTCCAACATACATGGGTATAGTCCTTATAGTCAATACTTGTAGCAATTACATCCGACTGCAAATAGAACCGAACTCAGCTCTGATCTGTGAAAGTATCTCCTGTAAGAACGTTGTTGAGTTTTTCCACTCTTAAAACTGGAAGACAGAAATATAAGCACTGTTAATGACGGTTAAAGTGTAGTACCTACACTCGCACGTTTCGCACGTCATTTTTCCGTCGCACTATGGAACAGGGGGTGCCAATTACCATGCACCGGCCACAAATCCAGATTCCCAGCTACTTCTAGAATGTTTAAGTTAGAAAAGCTCAGTAGAACACGACCCGGACATCGAAACTTCAACAGTCGCTTTGCAACTTCTCGACCAACGAGACAGACACAATGTATCGACATTTTTCTACCTAGTACTTGCAGACACCTTGAAAATGCTCATGTAATTACGTCTTCCCTCGACACGCGGGAATTAATTTTATAAGAATTTCGCCGATACGTGATGCCGATACAATGAAAATTAAAAAATATTCTCCGACAAGAATGCCATACGTAGTGGTCGTCAATGTAAAATGACCGTAATCGACTTTCGTAATTCACCTATAAAATAGTTTTTATTCTTATGTATGTGTTAATTGAGCAATATAAACATATGTTTCCGTTCTTTAAATTAATATTACATGAATTTATACTTCAAAAAAGTATTATATTATATTATTTTGTTGCCAGGTTCCTAACAAAGAAAGCACATAACACCGCGTGCCATATATCTCCATCGTTACAGATCTGACGTGCTTCTTATATTTGTTTCCGTATTCGTAAGTATAAAGGGATATGAATTATTTGACAATACATATAACTAACCAAGATTTGTTAATTCAAAAATCCTTTAAAAACTTTAAGAGCAAAAGACAGTCAACCAGAGATTCTTAGATTAGCTTTATTTTATTTTGAAGCATGAAAAATAAAACAATAGTTAGGTTGCAAATTATAGCAACCTTAATATACATTAGTTCTTTTATGACAATATAGTTTACGTAAATCACAATATATCTATTGAAATAAAGGGAGTTGCAGTATTTGAAGATTACCGATTTCATCTTCCCACGCGAAAATAACTTGAGACGTATATCCATGGATCTAGCGAAAATCTCAAAAATCCTAAAAAAATGTGACAAAAGAATAACCGGATCGAATTTCCAAAATACACAGGGTTAACCTGGTTCACAATGTCGAGACCTCATCAAGCCCGGGGGTCACACAGTTCACTTTTATCATTTTTTTGTGCTTTTTGCACAAAAAATAAATAAATGATAGCAGTTTTAAATGATTCACTTTTTCATTCCCGCGAAGCGTAAAGGAGATAACCCTAAAATTTTGGGGTGATTCGTGGGAAATGCTGCCGTGCAGATGGGGTCGAAAAGGCCGCGAATTTCTAAAGAAGTTCCAAGGTTAATCTACATTAAATATATTTTTTGTTGAAGTATAATTTATATGTATAATACTGGTTTATAATTTAATTCTCTCGCTTTATTTTTATATTCTTTGTAATAAGACGCAGTAGTCATTTAATATTAGGTAATTTTACGACTGATATTATTTTTAAATTATTTTTTCATAACAGATAAACAGATAAATCTAAAACAATTACATGTTATATTTATTATAAGTAGTAATATTGTACTAAAATTCGTATTTCACAAGTATGAAGCCGGAATTAGAGAGTAAAACTCGAATAACGTTTTATATGTTATAAAATGATAATTATTCATTTTCTAAATTACCGAAGTAATTTTTTTAGTCACATCTCATATTTTAGACATTTGAGAAATCAAAAGAAAAGCATTGTTTACGTATATAGTTAAAACAGAATAATATACAGATTGTAAATATAGAACCTGTTATTAATTTGAAGTTCTTAAACGTTTATTAGCGCATGGTATGTATCAGAAAAATTAGGTACATTTTATTGCAATATTGATTGCAACATTTTCTTATAATTTAAAGTAAATGATTGCGACATTGTCCAATAACCCTTTCCTTTGAATTATTTATCAGTGACCCGCGGTCACACCAATATCGGATTACAATTGAAAAAATTAATACATTTTTCTGGAATTCGACCCGAGTGTTCCGGTTACATTTTGCGCTATTGACTTGAATAATTGACCTCTTTGCAAATAGACCAAATGTTAAAGTGACCCTTTGGGAAAGGAATAAAAGAAAGCATTCAATACGGATTGCGTGACTTTTGACCCTGAAGAAATTTTTTTGCAGCTTTTTTTCAATAAGATGGTCAGGAAGGGGCACCATTGCTACATTGTGATCCAGTGGACAATGGCTTGTGATTGAGTTGAGCAAAAAAATCTCAACAATGACCGAGAAATCTTATAAAAACCGATTCATATGCAGGATTTCAGTAACTGGTTAATATTGCGATATTTGCATTGATTGATTGAATGGCTGTCCATTTTTAACAATCGTTATTAAACGGTTACGACATCGAGACAAAAGTATTAGCCAAATTTTTTTTTAGTGTTACGTTATACAATCGAAAATACTGGTAACCGACATAAAAAACATTATATCGTATTGTAATAAAAACCGTTATAAAATGTCTAAAAATTCTTCCGCAATTCGTAAGAATCTATAAAAGTTTCAAATTACTGTAAACAGTTATAAATCAACCGTTTTAGTAAAAAAAAACTATCTCACGCAACATCATCTGTTGCTTCCTAAAAGGGGTGAATTTCGTGATTTTTCAAAAACGGTACGTAAACAATCGCCCGGAACGGGACCCTTGCTAACAGTTAATCTGAAAAAAAATCACGGAAGATATCGTGTTCGCGAAAAGGTCTTACCGTATCTAACTCTTTCCCATGGATCTTAACCTTAGCGATGTTTTTTGTTAAAAATTGAGACACCTTTGCGATCTTTCCGTTTTTTTGCAATTGACAATTTTTTGCGCGAGGAGCAGAGGGTCGGGGTCGTATTGTTCCGGATTGTATTGTCTGTTTAAGATTTAGCAGGTGGGTCACATCGACCCGCGGCAATTGAGTGTTAGAATGAGAGTATTTTCGCAAATTTACAAAATTATGATTATAAATGGCGAATAACAAAGTTGAATTAGCCAATTTTTATCTTTTTTGGTCTTACGAGTATAAGTATGTTTTAAAAAAAATTCGTAATTGACAATATCATTACCAACATAAAACCTTTTAAACATAATTTCACTGATGGACCGACTTATTAGGTCCGACTTATTGTCGGACGTAAACATAATTCTACCCACTCTTAGTGGTACCTTGCTCTTCGGGGATGTTACAAGATCTTCTAATGTCGTACATGATTTTAAAATAACGTTCTCGCATATTTCACTTGAGCAATTGTACTTGTAAAGTGACGAAGTTTTTAAATACTAAGTTGTAGGTACATATTTTCGAAATCATATTATAGTTGATATTACAAACGCCCCTGTTAAAAGGATCAAAATATTCACAAAAAGAACCATCGGTCTCGTGATTACCGAAATGTCACCAAAGCTCTGTAAATTTCAATAGCTGCAAAGTTTTTACTCGGTAGTCCAAAAACATTTTTCATATGTCCCCACAGTGGTTGCAATCCGGCCGATTCGCAAATAATACATGGTTTCAAAGTGCGTCGGCGAAAAAGTCGACGATCGAAATAGGTATAATTATGGTTTCGACTTAGCGATACGCTCGCCACACGTCACGCTAACTGCGGACATGATTCTGATAATGATAGTGACAATTACGTTATTAAAGGTTTCGTTGGTACCGCTGTCCAACTTTCGCCATCGTAGGTCTTTGTCGTAGATCGTATCGTCTTAGATCTGGCTAAAATCTACGAAAGCTCATAACAAGGGCCTTAGATAAACCTGAAACTAGAATATTTTGCTCTCACTCCCAGTATTTGAATTCTATATTCAATTCCTAGTGCGCGGCTGTTTCTTTAGTAAATTACATTTACATTAAATATAAATAGCTGTACCGGTGAACGATATAATCGTTAGGGAACTTACACACATTTGAGCTTTCTATACAATTCTTTTAAGAGCATCTGCCAACACAGCAATAGGCGTGCGTAAGAGTCGGTGAGCGTGTGTGATTATGGAAAATCCCACTCTGTTCACACATTTTGGGCACCGGGCGAAGCAGGCGGCACGCGGTCGGATTTTCCGAAAATTACATGCGCGCAAAAAACTCGCGTTTTCGGAAATTCGATGCGTCCGCCCGCCGACCGCAGCGAGTAAGCACAAAATTGTCAGTTTTGTTATTATAGTAGCATTATTGCCACTTTTTGTTACGCGTTTGAACTGATCGAAAATAATTATTCGGTTACAATCTAGTTAATTATTTGTTAGCTTTGTTCGCAAGTTATCTGTATTGGAATTGCATGGTGCAGCTTGGCTCAAACTAACGAGATAATCCACCCGCGCCTACAGCACATAATACAAGAACTATACTCGCTCGTACAATGTCTGTGCCTTAGTACAAGTGGAAATAAAGGTATTATTATTTTTATATTTGAAGATTTTAGAAACTTCTAACCAAATTCCAATGAATTAAACTCCATTTTTATTCATAATGATCCGATTTAAAGGATACCCGCAGAGGCAAAGACCCAGAACGTCATGAGTTCTGGGTCCTATACAATAAACCTATTGAGTAATGTTATAATTTTTGTAGTTTTATATAATTTTTAGCTGTTATTAAATAGAAAATTGACATAGACATGGTGGTACCTAGCAACATGTATGTTGAATTGGATAAATGATACCATAGGTGTTCCTAACCCGCAAGTCCACTGTGGGGAATATGAGTAAAGACTCCTCAGGGAAGGCCATGTCCAGTAGTGAAGAAAGACAGGTTGATGAGGACGATAGGTAACATATTTTCAATGGTACATTCACCCAGTCATGAGGTATTAGTAAATATGTATCCTACTCGAACTTGGTAACATACACATTGTTCCTCGACAGAACTGAAAAGGCCGTCTCTAGTATACCTACACGTTAATTAACATTAACAACGTACACATTTTCCATAATTTTAATTTCTTCTACACAGAAACACACATATTGCTTTAGATTATTCAAAATATCAAGTACATTTATTTAAAAAATTATAACTTTCATTACATATTTATTATCTGTCCCACTCTGAGTAAAGCATAACATCACTCATCCCTCTCTAAAGCTAAAACGTAACCAAATATGTCTGTCCGCGAATTTGTCGACATAGTTGTGAAAAACCAAGGAATGGAATGTTACTTTTGTTTGAAAATTTGGAAATTAATAACGCTTCGCCGCGCGTGGATTTTTTCGCCGCCCCAAAAGCGTTTTAATTAGAAACATTTTCCGATTTCGCCAGTACTCGCTTTTTTGTCAGCGCATGTGATGGAACGGCGGTTAATATTGCACAATCGATGCGAGATATTGTTGTGTCGAAATTAAAAAGATTTGTGCTTAGAATCATGTCTGTATCATCTGATCATTTTTCACGAGTAACAATAACTGTTTATAAACTACAGATTTTTATTAAGTCGAATCGGCAAAAATTTAAAAAAAAAAAATTTAAAAAATGCACTGCTTTTAGAACCTACATACATTGGTCATACAGGCAGTGAATGATTTCCATTTTATAAACATTTTAATCAATATAACATAATTTAGCAGCAGTAGTGGTAGTTTTTATATACACATGAGTAAAGAAATAAAATAAATAGTAGTTAAAAAAAACTAAAAAACCACGCTTTTATTGCTAATCGAACTAAAACCTAGAAAATAATAATTGTTAATGTCAAAGAGATTATATTACAGTGGTAGAAGATCGAACAATCAATCATAATGCATCGCCTCAAATAAAAATTATAATAAAATTTAAATTATTAACAGAATAATTCAATTCAGAGTAAAAAGCGAGGGGTGCCTGATATTTTAAATATTAGAGTCATTCCATTGGCAACCATCTATGAGAGGATAGTTATGAACCGTAGTAAAATGCACTTTAATCCCATGTTGTCCACTACAATTAATTACGATTAATGATGATGTTGATGTTAATGATACTAATGATATTGATAATTATGATAATAAAGAGTATTTGTGTATTCGATGAGAAGAAAAGAGATTTGATAAGAATAGGAATAAGAAACATTGTGAAGAATTCTAGACACCTGCGATTTTTTCATAACTATTTACCAGCATGGTAGGTTGTATTCTCAAACTCCAGTTTAAGAAATAAGGATCTGACGGTGGAACGTAAAAAAGCCGATTGATAGTGTTAAAATAAACAGAAGGTAGAAGAAATCCTTTATAATCTCAAGGAACTAATCAGGCAACGCAATTACCTATATATACCAAACAGTTATAAGCAAAAATCAATAAGACCAATTTCTTTCAACATGAAGTCCTGGAGAATGTTAATAAAGCACTGGAAACTGCTAATTACCTCGATAACTGCATATCGAAAGCATGCAAATAGTTAATCACTAGACTAGTAAAAATAAAATCTCGGAGTAAAGGAACAAAGTCAATCCAACTATTAAGTTTAATCATGATAAGGTACTTCATTACCTTCGTACATTATTATAGTATTCGATATACATATATCGGCTTTTAGTAACCTTCAAACTGTAAGGTTGTAGGTCAAAAGGTGGACGAAAAAGACATCTAGCAGTCTTTCAAAAAAACTCTATTGATACAGTTCATCAGAATCTAGCAGCAAGGAAAGATCTAGAAAATGTGTTCATTTGAAAAATGACACAAAGTACCTTTAACTTTTTTTCAACCAAAAAAAAATCCTTTTTTCCTTTTTATCCAGACAGCCGGGTGTAACATGACTCCGCGGTTTTGTCAAAATATTACCGTATGACGAATGCTTTTTTTCCAAAACCCACCCCTTTTCTGTGAGATTCCTTGGAGGAAAGAGCAAAGGGTTGCGTTGTAACGAAATTCGATATTTTTGATGGGAGATAAAATTCGTATTATAAGTATTTTGTATCAAGTTAATTATATGAGTGACGTGCTCCAAGGTCTGACCGGGTGCACATTGAAGACTTCAATTTTCTTTTTAAATTCTCCATAATTGTTCGAATAAGGTTCATAGAATAAGGTTTGTAATAAAATTGGAAAAGTATCTCGATAAATTGGAAAATAACGGAGAAAACTGAAAGGGCTTTTTATGTTACTTTTGTATGTATTTAAGACCCCATATCTCATGATTTGAACTATCAATATTCATAACTCTCTTTTGTTTTCGTCGTTATGATTCTGGAAAAGTTTTAAGGGAAAAATACGTGATCTATACAAAAGAAAATTGAGACAGAATGCAAAATTCGTAATTTTTTTAACACACTTTTAACCATAACTGACGATAGGAATAACGTAATTAGTTGATTTTACTTAGGGTTCCGTAGACAAACAATAAAATCGGAAAATGAGTAAATTATTCCCGTCCCTTTCTCACAGCCAATTTACTTCGGAATAAATTATACTAGAATCATTATATCGATAAAATTTGAAAGCTAGGGGTATCCTACTATTGAAAAGTGTCTTCAAAATAGCAAAATTAAAATGTATTTTATTTTATTAAAAATAAATTTGTCAAGGTCGCACACGTCATACGTCGCACGAACAGTATTTGTAGGATAAAAGAGATTATAAAACTTTATGTGTGAAGTATCTATCAAATCTTCAAAAACAGCGTTTTGTTTAATTTTTATTAAAATACGTAAGTGAAGAGATTCAACTCCAAAGTTGTATAAAGCCTAATCAGTGTACAGGCCATGAAAGATGAAATTATCAGCTAGAAATACGTTTTTTCCGTTACAAGAGTAAAGAATTTTGTTTATAAATTCCTAAAGGCTTTTCAGAAATGCACAAAATCATTACAAACAAATTTGTTGAAATTTGTTGAAATGTATTCGTAGCTTCAGCTAATCTTAAATAAGACGGTTAAGTGAGCTTTTAGTGCCATAGTTAATGACATTAACAACTTAGACAGCGATTGTGGGTTCGATTCTCACCCTGGAAACCTGTGTAAATGTGTGATAAAAAATGAATACTGCTTCTGCACCTAAAACTACCTATATAAGTACTTATTCATAGCATAATTATGTATTTACAGCTAAGTGTATCTATTCAGCTGCCAGGTTATCACACTTTCTGTTTAGTTTGAGATAACGTGGCCTGAAAATAACTTACAAAATATTACCTAACTTCTCAATGAGAATTGACAGAGATTCATGCTACAAAACTAGAACCTAGTGCGCAAAAATTTCAGTGCAGACGTTAATTATGAGAACAAATTATTTACGCTTTGTGGCCAAAACAGATCTTTCAGCCTTATTTCCTAAATATGTAGAAACGTAGACGAATGATTCTCTTAAGATTTTTTTAAAGGCAGTATATTTTTCATTTGGTAAAATAGGTACTACGCCAAGATATATTATACTAAAATGCATTTCGGATGTTGTTGCTTCCCTTATTTGTTTCTTCCATTGTCACTAAAGCTCATTATATGTGTTTTGTTTGGCTGTATGAGAATAACTATGTTGTCTAAACATAACTTTAAAAAGAAAGCCGTTACTTTAATCCACATTTCAAAATTCGAACACACGTTCCATTTTCGAACTGTTTCTAAAGAACTAAATTCTCATTCCGGCTGCGTCGCGCTCTAAATATAAAAACTCTTTTTTGTCAAATATGGAAGGGTTAAGTTAAAAACATTCTATTTTTGAATTGTTAAAAAGTCCACATTGTATGGAATACGTCAAAACTCTGTAGCCGCAACAGTGAATGAAAAAATTTAAGATAAAACTCGGTATGTAAATTCAAATTTGTGATGCCTCAAGCTGCCGCTCTGTATATTTCCAGGATAAATTTATAGATGATTAACTGAGTAGGTTAGTATGTATATTAATATTTTAATCTAAATAAGTTAATAATACATTTTATTATTTTTATTTATTAATTCATAAAAAATAAGAAGAGGGATTTTATAAATTTATTTATCATTACTTATTAATCTAAATTATAAAAAAGTGACTTTATGTTTAAAAAGTGACTTTGTATTTTAATACATTTATATCTTATACGCACAGAAATGCATATTACTTCATAACACACTAAAAAAAACATAGTACTGTCACCAAAAATATTGTAATAGATATCGTATAAGGTCTAATACTGATTTTATCTGCTGACATTAGTATACTATGCAACATTATTCCTTTTTCAAATGATACGAAAGACACAGGAAGCGTGAGTTTTTTGTCACTTCCACATCTCACAGAGCTGATGCGCTTGCGCTGTCTCTTTTACTTTCATCAAATTTCGGGGTGTGCGACAGGGACAGATGGAGTCGTCTTGCCTTCAGGTGTGTTGACAATAACAGATGTTCAAAAGATGGCGGTACGCATATTACACAATTACAAATCTATTTAATTATTTTTTCTCGTTTGTTATTTAGGATTTTGAGCGTGGGCGTCGTGTTAGTCAGCCGGGTTCATGGAAGACAATTGAAGTTTTTTTCAAGTCATGTTTACAGAGCCGTTATGCGTTAGAAGGTTTTACTAATTCCGAAATTAGATTTGAATTGTTAATTCTTATTTAATCTGTGGGCTACGGTTAAAATGTTCAATAATGATATTTTTTATTGTATTTGGATTTTATCTTCCGTGTATGTATCTAGTATTTTCGTAGAATTTGTAAATTGATTCAACAAAATTGGGTAGTTTGTAATGGCGCAGCGCCAAATTGTCAAACGCAGGGAGTTTATCAAGGGTTGAATCGCTGTCTCGTTTGGCGTTGAAAATGTCTAATGTAGTACACTATACCTAACTGAGAGTTATTTTTCATACTTGTTTACCAATCTTTATTTCAAGAGGACTGACTTTTAACTTTCGGTTTGCAAATTAGAAATCACATGCATAGTAGGTATAAGAGGATGACTAACTAATGAGTCGGACAAAAATGATTTTAATTTTGATAAAATAATAAAATTTTGATAAGGTGCGATCTATTGACGTACCGCTTCTGTTACTGATGCATTGCATACAATTGCTACAATTGCATCTTAGTACCCAATAGTACTACAAAACTAATAGTCCTATTCCGATAGATTTGTTTGAAGCCACTCCCGATGTCCACGGGCAGCATGTTCTGGAGGCTGCTGCCTGCTCATTTGCCACTCTCGCTACATAAAAACACATTAAAATAAACATTTAAGCCAAAAAAAATAAATAGTATTACTTAAAATTATTACATTTTGTACTACCCACCTATTAGCAGACTGTTTTTATCACTAAAATACTGAGGGGTGGCACTGCCAGGCGCACAAAATAATCTCAACGGAATTTTTGAATTTATAACTGACAAAGAACCGAAATACAATATCTCGTTATATTCGAGATATTCAACGGGAAAAAATGAGATTTAACCTTAAAAAACACCCAACCCCACATAAAAGGGTTAACGAGTGGGACGGGGAATAATGTCTTCGCGTTAAAAAGAGATAGAGATATAAGTCAACCCTTTAATCGCACCTGGACGAGTTTTTGTCGAAAAGTTTTTGTGTACAAATTTTTTAAAAAGTGCAAAATTTTGCTTTGTTTGGGGGTCAATATTGATTTTTGGGTTCACATATATGCCCGTTCACAATAGAAGTTCGTTATCTCGAATAGTTCAAATGAGGCTATTACGCTGTCGTAACAATTACATATGACCTCTATAGGTCTACAGTTCTGTTCATCACTTCAATGGCGTGGTAGCGTTTTTGACAGATACAGTCAAAGGTGGTTATAACAAAGTGTCACATAAATATTTAACAACAACGCACACGACAGACACGACAAAACTGTCGTAACCACTTTGGTAATAATACCTAACTTGCCATTATATATGAAATTAGAATCCATGTATTGTACAATGGAATCCATGTCTGGAAAACCAACTACGACACGTTCCAACATCATTCTCAAGCAATGCATTTAATGCTTAGTTCTGTAACTGACGTCATAAAGATGTTTAATCGTGTTCGAGATTGGGTACGGATGACTAGGGGATAGGGTGTCTAATCCTTGTCCTTGCGAGTAATAATAATAAAGTACTTAGACGAAATGGTAATAAGTCATATCCTCTACAATTTCCCAGAATCAATTAATTTTAATTCAATTTTTGAATTTAAACGTGTCGCCGCTAAAATTTTAATTCAGAAGACGATATAACCATATGTTCTTAACATGGTTTGTTTTTTGTTAAGGTATTTTAATTGTGTATCTATCTTTATCTATATATTTATTATTTTTGGGATGTTGTTGCCGCTTATATGTATATGAGCACTTAGTTAAAACTTATCTTAGCCGACAAAAATTAGTAATGTTTTTAACCTTTCGGTTTCGCCTAATCTTCAGTAGAGCCGACCGAACCGAACTTATTGAACCGAAAATCTATCACTAAAGACAATCGTATCAAACATTAGCCAAATAGTATTGGCATCCTGAACATAAAACTGTTATTCTTAAATTTGTATTCACGCGTATTTTTAGCTGTGATGTACCTACATATTTGTAAGGAAATAATGATCACACAGAAGAATAGAGTTAAATGCTAGAAAAATGAATAGAGTTAAAAGTCTTAACGGACTTATAGGTCTTATACGTGCTTGTTTTACGTCGGAATTACACGCATATATTTTACCTGGGTCTTATAATTTGTATATTCTACCGATTGGAGAACCATAGAGCATTACTCTTCGACGGTAGACAAAAGAGAGACCACCCAAACGGCTCGATTAGAGATTTACGGATATCTCTTATCCAGCTGCTCTTAATCTATTATAGACTTCAAGTATTATACGTTTGGCTAGTACTCCATTAATTCAGAGAAGTAGAGAAGTGTTTAGTATTAGTCGTCAAGTTTTGTCGTTAGCAATTAGCAAGTTTAAGAAGTTCTGATGTACAAGCTTAGTACCGACTATAACTTTTAAGTAACGTTACGACGTGGAGTTGCGTGGACGAATATGACCGGTGGCCAAAAGTAGAGCGTTAAGATGATAATATCTATATAGATGTAACGTCCGATATCCGAAAACGGATAAAACTTAACCGACAATACATTTTTCATTTCGTACAATTGCTGGAGCAATAAAAATATAAATTAAAACGTCGGAGCCGATACGAGAGCGAAACGAACGATCGGATAGGCACGTTAATGCAAAGCGAGCCTTTAAGAACAGCTGAAAAAAGGGCAAGAGCAAGACAATCAAATGAGGGACGCACAAAAACGGGAATAAAACGAGAGACAAAAAGGAATATGGCGGATTGTTTTTAATTATCGAGTATCGGCATAAATCGATGCACGTCGCCGCGGGCCGGCGGCGGCGCGCGCGTCCCTCGAGACGGGTTTCACGTAAAAAGCTGTACTTAAACCCGCAAATTGTATGTTAAACATTCATTTATAAGTCTTACTCTATGCAAAACTATATGAGTAATCAAGCCGTTACAAAAATGTCCTTTCATTTGAACACGCTCGCACTGTTTTTTTATCTCTTGTCTGTCCTTTTCTATCTTGAGTATGTTATGGTTAGGGGAAACGGGATGGTCAATTGAATAAACATTTTTTGTACTCGTGACACCGCATTAATAAAATGTTTACTGTTTTATTAATAATTTGTCATCAATCTGATAAATTAATATAAATCTGATAAGTAAACGCTTTTATCTTTATCAGTTAAAAGCAATTAACAGCTACTCCACGTCACCTCTGTTCCCGATTCATAAAATTCATATGTATGGGTGAAGTCAGCGCGATCTCGCGGTTGTACGATATATTTTACTTATAAATAAGTGAACATTGTTGTAGATGCGATGTACGTTTGTGTGTTTGTGTGTATGTATGTATGAAAGTTTGCAGCCTTTGTCGCTGCCGCGTATTTATAGAAGCGATCGGTTCACGCAAAATCGAGATGCGCTAATTTATCTACCAATACCGACTCGATTCATTTCGTTTCTTTTTTGTTCCTTCAAACAATTGTGTATTGTCAATCTGTTTGATTGTTTTCTTATATGTTATTGTCGACTGTAAACTGCCGTGTACAATGCTGCCTTATCAAACCAGAAGTCGTGTATTTTGTGAATGGTCAGATGAAATCTTGACAGTATGTCTGTTTTCTTAATTTATTCCACCAAACAGGCAGAGATCACTTGATGGTAGGTGGTCGCTCATAGATATGTGTAATAATTGAAGAGTTAATAATGCGCGCATGTTAACAGCGCTTAGAATGTTACTGCTTACTGCAGCCTGTAGTTACGACATGCGCAGATACCCATATTCCAAAAATGCATAATCTCTAAGTTTTATTATTAATCATAATAGACAATTTTTGTTCCCTGCTTGCTATTATTGCTTTAAGGTCTTATGTTGCCGGGGGTAAATTTTATTAATTTGTAAAATGATAGTTTTATTAAAATGTTACCTACCTAATAAATATTACACCAGCATGTTTTATCAAAATATGTATTGAACGCACAAAACGCTCAGTGATATTAGTTAAGTAAATTAAAAAGAGCCAAAACCGTTTTTTTTTTCAAAAGCTTCAACCCTTTTTATAATATAAACTCGTTATAATATAATTTTTTTTATAATATAAACTCCCACAAAAAAGGAATAATTCATAAAAATTGTAAATTAAAAACGTCCTAATCCCGCATTGGGCCCGATAAGGCGAGCAGGCGCTCGACAAAAAAGGTCAAGAAAAGTAAGAAACCACGAAAAACATTGTCTGTGCTCTTATTTATGCCTTTCTTCGTTCCAAATTCAATTTAAACGCGGGAATTTTAGGGGTTTTTTTCCCAAAAATGATCAATGACAGCCTCACAATGACGGAATATTGAGCCTTTTTTCGTTTGGTATTATTTGGAAGTTTTTCGAAAACGCCCTTTGTGGGCTGAGACAATAGGGCGCGGGGGCAACGGCCTCGGATTATAAAATTAAAAAGGCCCTTCGGCGGAGTTTCGAATTTTATTTAAGTTTGGAGATCGATGAGGCAATATTACGTAATTAGGTTTGATGTAATAACTTGATGACATTGTATTAGAAGGAATGAACCTAAGAAATCTTAATCTCATGTCATGCGTTGTTTAATAACGAAGTTTTTTGAATATAAGCGAACATACCTCTTAAAAGTTGTATAATCAAACGATATACATACTTCAATCGCGGCCAACTCTAGTCTACCATACAAAAAAATATATCATAGATTATTTTAAAATATTGTTATCACGACCCTACGGGGCAGATGCACACGAAAACATTCAAAAGCCATTCAATTCAAGCCTTAGCTCTATCCGATATGACCTACATGTCAAGATACATCTGCAAACGGACAAACAATTGCTACACTCAATTAAGCCAACTGACGGGATTGCAATGAAATAATTTAATTAAAAACTTAAATAACAAACCACATACATACATTCCATATGACTCTAATCCAGTTTGCGGAGGCTAAATGAATAATAAATATATTAGCAAACACGCCTTCACCGCTATAGTCGTATCACTTAATAATTGAACAAGTGCGTTAAAAAACTAGTTAATCTCCGACAATTATAACTTACATTAAAATCTGTCCGACGCCTATCTGGTCTAGACCTGAAATTGTTGGAACATTAACAAGCTTTATCGCTCCGTTTTTATAACATAAATTGAACTTAATTGCTATCGCATTATGAGTTATCGCAACGCATAGGTGTGTGGTTGTGTATCAGATAGCCGTGTGTGTACCGAGGCGCACCCGGCCGGGAATCGAACCGAAGACACGCGGCTTAAATCAGTATGAGCCGATCGCGCAAATAAACGACCCCCGCCGGCCCGTAACAAAGTGTTGTAAGTGAAAGAACAGGAATGGGTGTGGAGTTGATTTTTTTTACATATTGTTATCTTTTGATTAACTTTGTGTGATCGAGACTGACAATGTGTTATTAAAACTATTTTAATAAACGAAAATGTTAGTGGTTTGGATCATTATATGCCGTGCAGCCCACTCGAGATGTTCATTCTTAATAACATTAATCGAACATGGAGTAGTGATAGCTTAGCAATTCAATCCTCCTCTGGGTTCAAATCCGGCCGCGTCCTTTCTTTACAATTGTTTATATATTTTGAGATTAAATATCGTTTGTATATTTTAGATTTTATCATAATGCTCTCTAAAGCGAGTGATGTCTGCCAATATGACCACGGTCAGCGCGGCGGTCTCCTGATTTAATCTTGGAAGAAAAATGTGTTACTGCCATTTCGTAATAAGGTTTTTATTAGTACTATTAATTGATAATAATCATCATCATCATTATCAGCCTACTCCCGTCCACTGCTGGACATAGGCCTCTCCAATGGCACGCCACTGAGCTCGA
>DWME01004980.1:0-15551 GCA_018244795.1 Parelbella ahira ahira | reverse complement strand
GGTGCGCGCCATGGATTCGAACCCAGGACCCCCGGAATGAGAGGCTGAATTCTTAACCACTAGGCTACCACTGCTTTGTAACCGTTATATTTCGGCCAATTTACGTAAAACCGTAATGTACTATTAACCTAAACCTTCCTCTTGAATCACTATCTATTAAAAAAACCGCATCAAAAATCGTTGCGTAATTTTAAAAAAGCATGCACAGGGACAGGCAGCGTAAAACGACTTTGTTTTAAACTATTGTATATGTATTAATACCACTATGAATGTATCGATACCACTTTGAATGACAAATATGCCTTGGCAACATTTTAATTGCAGTGTCATTTTAACGTTAACAGTCAAATTGACACCCCAACACTTACAAGAGATATCACAAATAACATTTGAACATTTGTAAATAAATAATGGAAATTATATAACAAGAGGTTATATTTCTATTACATTAAAGAATGTGTGTCTTATGTAGTCATTTTAATTGGAAACTGGTGCTAATTGCATTCGTTGCAGGTTACTCATCTTAACTTTGTTTTCATACCAATATAAAGTAAATATTGTTAAAAATGTCGAATCCTAATAACGAACCAAAAGGCGGTGACGGGATTCGGTCCATGAGGTCTACTACGGCATTCCGGGTTATAAATTTTGAACTCTATGCCAAGCCCGTAAGTTGCATAACTTATCTTATAAATCAACCAGTCTCCAAGCCATGTTTGTTATACGCCTAATAGATCATGTAATGATGTTCAACAGTGCAAATGGCTATACTTCTAGTCATTGTGCAGGGACACTTTTACAGCCTTATATTAATACTTGTAATAGTAGTTATATTGTCTTTAAAACTTTTCCAAATGATTATTATTAAATGTCTTATGAGTGTTTATTCACTTGAATATATGTATATGTATGTACCAGTTTAACTCACATGTTTTTTACGATAGTCTGACTAGTTTTGGTGGTATTGACCTCACTGCAATCAAGGGGAGATCATAATAAAGAACCTCATATAGGTCTGTAATTGGCCCATTCTGAAAAACACCAGTGAGTTAAGCCAGTACAAATATAAAATGACTTTGACAAATGGTCTAAAAAAGGCATTTTTATTTCAGAACATAGTAATAATGAGCATAGGTCTCACATGTTTTGGAATAACTTTGGGCTATCTTGCATACATGAGGAAGAAGTATGAATCTATGGGATATTATTCGGCTGTGGATAAAGATGGAAAAGAAGTGTTTGAGAAAAAGAAGTCTAAATGGGATTAGTTAAAGCATTTAGATAATTTTTAAATGTAATAATAATTGTAGAGTTAAAATATATTATTTGTTTTTAAAATATGTTGTACTTATTATATCTGATAGGGTAAAGTCAATATAATGTATAATGTTTTTGCCAGATCGCAACCTCTTATCTTAATTTCTTTTACATTTCAGAAAGGATATATAGCAATGTTCTATTCATTGTATTGCACTTAATTGATTGCTCTCCTATCATAATAATAATAGCTTTATTTATCTACATATATAATACACTATACTTAGCATTAGACAGTGTTTTAGCCTAGCTCTATCACTATATACATACATAGTATAAAAATAGTCACTTTTCTGCTGTCTGTCCCTATGTATGCTTAGATCTTTAAAACTACGCAACGGAATTTGATGCAGTTTTTTTAATAGATAGAGTGATTCAAGAGGAAGGTTTAGGTTAATAGTAAATTATGGTTTTATGTAAGTTGACTGAAATATAACAGTTACTGTTGAAGAGGTCGCGCGGTTATAAAAAATCTCGCCTGCTGGGAGCTTTACTCGCGTGCACTGCGTAAATCAGCAGAGATACACTAAAGTAATGTACTAGACAATTGTAGATCTACAAAAATACTACAAAAAAGTTCGTGTTAGCATGTCTCTATCTCTTATGGTTAACTCACAATAAGTACTTTTATGTTCGGGAATGCAGAAGGATAGCAATACCAGGAAGGTCCCGATTCCTTCTCTGATAAATCAGTAAGGTACCTCTGGACGACCTGGTACTTGGTAGGGCTAGATAGGACTCATTTCGTAACCAAACCATCCCTGCACACCGCAAGGGTCGTCCGCCGCTCACCGAGCACCTCAGAGCCGCTTCCCCGCGTGTTTCCCATTCCGTATTTATTATAATTATGTACTGTAAAGTACATTTTCAATCTAGATGAAATGGCAAAGGTGATTATTATATTGATTTTGATAAGGCTTAACACCAAGTTGGAGAAAATACATTAATAATAACTCGTAAAAATTAAAACTAAATATATTAAGATGGTTACTGTGGCTCAATCTTAAGAGATAAACATAAACCATGGCGGACATTTTTATAGGACGATGTTTTTGTAGAACATTGTTTTTATGTACCTCATAATGTTGAGCAAGCGCACGCCATGTAAGCTTTCAGGAAGCCCATTTTCGGCGACCTTTTCGTAAAACAATGAAAATCCTGGATAAACTGAAAAAATAATGGGAAAAAAGTAGCCTATGTTCATCCCAAGACCCTCAAGTATATGAATATATGAAATATGAAATTTCATCACAATCGGTTCAGCAGTTTGGCCATGATCACGTCACAGACAGACAGAGTTACTTTCGCGTTAATGTGCTCAATTCTGCTATGCGTACGCGCCAACAGCATCAAGCGAAGCGTACTGACTGAAACAAGATAGCGGCATCTGCACGAGGATGTTAGCGTCTTAGCGCCATTTGCAAGTGAACAGTAACTTAAAGAGTTTTGAAAGTGAACTGTCAAATATCATAGCGACTTTTACAAGAGCATAGCGTATTTAGTTTCTTAGTATACGTAACGTAGTGAGTTTTTAAGTAATGTAATAAAATACAGGATAACGTTTTTAGAAATCCAATAAAACGATATTCATTGCAAAAAAACCCTTTTTTTTAACTTAGCGTGGTTTACAAGTGGACTACTCAATTAGAGCTACTTTTTAAACACACTAGGTATGTATTACCAACATATCGTTTAATATGTGTATGACAAAATGTGTATGATAAAATATGTATGATAAAATTGTTTTCTTACTTGTGAAAACTTCGACTATCGTCAAAAGGAATAGATGCACACAGTGCATGTTATTGTCATTTTATTGGCTCAAATTAATACCTAGCCAATTAAACTTTAAATTAAACAGTAAATAATTTTGTATAATTTTTACTCCAATTTGAATTTATTCGTTGTAATTTTAGGTTATCTTTCGCATTTCAGTAAAAATGACGCGCAAAAACAGAGAGATAGGTAGCCCCATTTGCTTTTCTTTTGTTTCGTTGGACACAATTTAGTCTGGCTCCCTACTCTATGTACCTATAATAGCTCTGTAGTTACAAAACATCAATAAAATTATCTAAAAAAATACATATTAATGTACACTGTTTTAGAATATTTGTTCTTCCATATTTAAAAATTAAACAAAGATATATGAATTGATAAAGTTCTTAGATATAGACTGGTGATCCCGATTGCGAAAATATACATTTATCTATGTAAGACTAAGATAGAAAAGGATTGAACGCTTACGCAACAAATGTGAATCCAAGGCTGATAACTTTTTATTAAAAATGTTGACACTTGCCAGATGTTTTTTTGACTTCGTGTCCGACGTATGCTTTTATTTAGGTATTGATTGCAAAAGTAATAATAACGTGTATAAAAAAATAAGATTCGATTATAAGTGAGATTGTAGATAGCTGCTATCATGTTTTCGGCATTAAAGAAGTTGACGAGAAGTAATGAGGACCGATGTCCAGCTCCTACACCCATGTCTTCCTCACTGCAAAAGAAATTCTCAAGAGGCGTACATTTCAATAGTAAATACCTGTCTAACGCAATATTTAGCATATCAAAAATTATGTCTAATATGACTAATCTTTGAAAACTTTTTAATTGTTTCGAGTTAAATTTACTATTACCTTATTTAAACTTTACACATACATATCTAAGTACTAAATAATCTATATTATATACAATAAAATCAAGATTAAAATTTATATCCATGATACAATGCTGCTTTGAATTTTTTGAAGATTATAAACAAGTTTCTTTACATGATACACTGAATTAACTTGGTTTTCACATTCATTTAAAATAACAAGCAATATATTGACCATATAGTAATATTTTAGTGAAAATATTAATAAAAGGCGATAGAAATGTTGGCAAGTCATGCTTGCTGCAAAGGCTGCAGGGTGGACCTTTCACTGAAGAGTATGTTCCCACTGAACAGATACAGGTTGCACCCATACATTGGACTTATAAAAATAGTGATTATATTGTAAAAGTAAGTATTTAACTTGTCATGCTTTACTCTTTTAAAGATAGTCTAAAATGCAATGTCATATTAGAATGTCATGTATAAAAAGTCCCCATTGACTTCCAACACTCATGCCCAGTGTAGGGATTATAGGTAATAAGCCTGATGATCATGTTAATGCTTAAGAATATTGTGGCACTAAACAACAAAGGGATATTTCATATAGCTGATTACATAAAAACTTATTATGTTTGCTACCTGCCATCTGACATTGAAACAATGTACACAATAACAATCCAGTGTACTTGTGGAGAGAAGGAATAGTTAAAAGTAACAAAAAATTCAATATACACATGATTTTTAAGTTACCACATGTTTACTCTATATCCACCCTCATGATTTAGTTGCTCCTTACAAGTGATGAAATGTATTGAAAAATGAATTAAACTATGTTAAAGGTGTTATTTCCTAAACAAGAAATATAGTGAACAGCACATGACACAAGGTCTAGTTTATCAGTAATGTCAAAGTTACTTCATTCAATTTTGTATACTGCTTTATATACTGATTACTAAAACACTTAAAAATAGTATGTGTAGCTGTGAGGCAGTATATTAACTGAAGAAATTTAGACTTTTAAATACTAGATCTTTGACAAGAAATTGAGCAAAGACTAAGTTACTATATAAGATGTTATCAATGCATCTACTGTAAATCCTTAAGAAATAAAATATTCTTATTAATAAATTTTATATGTTTAGAATCACTGAAACACTTCTTTCTCAGAGGAGTCAATAGAATGATGAAAAAACTGATAATGATGATGTTAGTGAAGGAAATGTAACTGCATTTGATTCTAAATATTATTTATGTTCTTGACGGGCTGTTCAGATGAAAATTGGGTGTATCTGTTACATAATAATATAGATTACTATACAGTTATTATTTATTTATAATATTGTTGCAGGTAGAAGTATGGGAAGTGGTGGATAAGGGGAAAACTAAAAAGAAACCACCCCTTGGGTTGAAATTGGAAAACCATACAGCACCAACAGTGAGAGACGATGGATATGAGACTCCAGTGTTGGATGCTACATTCCTGGATGTATACAAGAATGCAAGTGGTGTGATTCTCATGTTAGATATCACAAAGCCATGGTGAACATTTTAATATTAAATGTTTATATGCAAGTGAGGTATCACTACATATATGGTAACTGTGGTACAGTTACATATCATTAAATTAGTTGTTTATAACTGCTAAACATATTTTTTTTATAAAAGAGCAGTTGACAAATAGCTAGCTAGCATAGCAAATGTTTTGACTAATTTAAGAAAGAATAGTAAAATAATTATTCTAACCTATTGTACTGTTTGGGAGATCACATTACTTTAAATGAAAATTAATAATATATACAATAATACATCTTACACCTTGAACTTTAATTAAATCTCCCATTTACAGGACATTTGATTATGTAGTAAAGGAGCTGACTCATGTACCGGCTGATTTGCCGGTAGTGGTGCTTGGCAACCATTGTGACATGCAGCACCATCGTCAGGTGCATCCACATCACATTGATCAAGCATTGCATCATGCTAAACTTACTAGGTATTCAATGTTATACTATACAAGTACTTTCTTTCTAATTAAGTAATTGCATTATTTGTCTTAAGGTGACTAAATGCTTTGTGTTATACTTTAAACAGAATTATTGAGCTTAAACCTTAATGAAGTTTCAAGGTTTACAGCACTATTTGAACTCTTCAATAGATTATTTGGGATTTCTGAAAAATCAATAATTATTAAATTAAATGGTCCCTATTCAAACCCATTAAATGTCTTTATGAACGGTTTTTACATCAATACATTTTTCGCCAGGACAGCGCCAATACGATATGCAGAGTCGTCCATGAGAAATGGATTTGGATTGAGGCTGTTGCACAAATTTCTCAGTGTACCCTTTCTTAGACTGCAGAAAACAAGTTTGTTAGAACAGTTGCAAAGGAACCAGAAAGACATGGAGGAGACCGAAAAGGATTTAGATGAATTCCAAGTGAGAACCTTTATTTGATTTATTATTATAAGACCCTAGAATTAAATACAATGTTTCATTAAATCGATTAAATAGATTAAATAAGGTAAGATTACTGCCCTGATTTTGGGTACATCAAATAATTTAAAAGAAAAACATCAGGTCTCTAAGGATACACATATATTTGCACTAGGTTTTCTATGCCTACCTCATATGAGACATGGTGTAAAGATGCAACAAAAATAACTGTGTAATAACGAGAATTTAATCTAAACATAGGATTATATTTTTCGTTACGTGTTGTCAGACCTAGCGTGTTGGTTTAACAAAAATAACAAATAAATCTCTGTACATTATGGTTTTAAGCGTTCTCGTTGCGCCATGAGGCTCGGGTTAATAATGATAGTGAATATTTTTTTGCAGAATTCCGAAGAGTCCCACTACAATCTGTTTGTGGACCGTCTGGCCAACAAGCGGCGGCAGGGCGCGGAGAGGCCGCGCGTGTCGGAGCGCTCGCCCAGCATCGTGCTCGGCGCCGGTAAGCCCATCGTGCCGCCGACTGTCAACCCACTCGTGAGTCATCTCCTCGTACTAACTATCGCTACCATATATTTGTTCTTTATGCGGCTATGTTATGCAAAAATTGACTCTGCTGACGAGCTACATATTTACATATGAATATGTACATATACTCGCATTATTTGTTTAATGATTTTTGTGACTGGCAATATATGTGGATGTATTTTTTGTGTTAAAGTTGGCGCAGTCATTAAACCCATCCGGGATTCCGCCTCAGCATAGTATATCAGACAACGCACAAGCCCAGCAGACACATTATGTCAGTCCAGAGTTGATGAAGTTGAAGCCTAGTGTCAGTATGGAGGCAACTCTGTCGAAGCAGCAGCAGGAAAGGTACAGCCACATGGATAAACCTCTGGTAGTTAAAGGACATAAAATTATTGAGTATTAATTGTTATTAATATTATTTTATAGAAGTGGCTCAGCTTAGCTGGCACTGGATAAGGATGTGTTATATACATAGCATGTTCCATTACGTAGTAACTAGTGTCCGACGGAAGGTTCGGTTTCGGTTTCGGTAGAAAAACCTGTAGGTATCGGTCGGACACTAATAATAACTTACTAAAATTCAGGACAATTTACGTTTCTTTTTATGGTCTTTTTATCCTTGTCCCTGCTATGGTATGTCTATTGTACTGTAATAATTTAGTAATCATCAATAATTAATAACCGAATCCTTTTCATTGCTGCTCTCGATCAATCTAAGGGACCCAGTGAGACGATATAATAAGATCATTTGAGACGTTATTAGCCTACTTAAATGTTTTTTATCTAAAATATTACATTACTTTCATGTTGCTGTGATGTCAGTCCACCCTCTGGCACGGTGGCATCGGCGTCCGGAACATTGGAAGAGTTCTATGCAGGCGCTTTGGACAGTAGCTTTTTGGAGGACCTCACACCAATGACTAATTCCCACCAGGAACCTAACTATGAAGCCGACAGGTTAGATATCTTGAAATGCTTACCTTGTTACAAATGTGTAGTTTTTTATTTATCTATTTATACATTGTGTATCTTTTAGTGATGATGACAACAATACAACTAATCCAAGAGTCACAGTGGACGAAGATGATCTTGATTTTGAAGGCAGCCCACCTTTTAAAACTCCATTAGAAGTAAATTCGAATATACCATATGTACCTAAAGTAGACGATGAAGAACATTTGAGAGATTTATTTATAAATAAAGCATATATACAGGATTGTATAGATGTCACAAACCCAACCTCGAATACTATATTAAGTTCTGGAGATCAAATGGAAATGTCAATACACAATGATTTTCACATTTGGGCTGAGGATTCCAGTATAAGAAGGTCTCCAGAAGGTATTTCCGTTTAAATACTTAATTAGTTTATCGGTAACATATGCTAATCTATTTAAAAATAATATGTGTTTGTTTTTACAGGTGGCGAAGACCCAGATATAAATAAAGAACCTGCTCAAAAGGTCAGTTCGTTTTTACGTTGGCAATATGTAAATTATCTATGTTAATAGGCACTTATTATGACATAAAAATAAAAATGTGCTTGGACTAATGAGAACATATTGCATAAGATTTCTGCTATAGTGTAAAAGGCAAAAGCAAATTTTTATTATGACAGGAGATATTTAGTTCTCCTTCATTTCTGCGCTAGATTTTTAGTATTGTGTCTATGGCTACATGCTGATCACCGACTTTATCCCCTTTAGTGAAAACATAATTTTTACATTAGTTTGGTATATTTGTTTTGTCTTATTAACAACAGTTTGTTTTACAAATCAAATTAGCATTTATGTACATCAGTTGCTTTTTCGTTTAAGGTGGAAAAGAAACACAAAAAGAAAAAATCAAAAGATAAGCGCGATTACAGTGATAAGTCCGAACGGAAAGAAAAGAGACACAAGATAAAGAAATCCAAGAGTGAAAAAGATACTTCCAGTAAACAACAGGATTTGCTGGCGCCATCTGTATCTGCAAGTTTTGACTATGAGGAGTATGACAGCATTTGAAATCTATGACATATTTTATAATTCATTGTTTGTAATGCTTTTCAACATTTCTATTATTAAGATTTTAATGAACAACATTCCATATATGAGATTATGAAAATTGGTGTTTAACAAAGTGTGGATCTATTGAGTTTCTAGTCATTGTGTGGTGTATTGATATAAAGAAAAATTTAAAATTACCACCATTTTAACTGACAAAAAATAATACTGATATTTATTTCATGAACAGGTAACAATTAAAAGTTGCATGGCTTTTTATTGTCAAGAGTGGCATAGAGTTCAACTTTGTCTACAACATGATGTGTGGATTTGTCCTGATCAAAGTGGAAACATTTGAGAAAAAATGTTTTGAGTCCATAATATGATCATATACCAATTCTTATATTAATTTGAATTGGAATGCAATACTCTGACCTACCTGGTTGCAAAAAGGTCCATGGCTGCTAAAGACGTTAATATACTGCAGCCACAATAAATTGGTGCCCATATTATGCCCTAAATTTTATTGTAATATATTCATAATTTTGATACTTTTTGATTTGATCAATACTGAAATAAAAAATATTTTTGCTTACTTATACAGGAATATGCACGAAAGTACGGAATAGTTCTGAACATAAGGCTGTACATTATCGTGTACTCTTGTTCAATATTTATTTAACAACTTTGCACTGCAATCACTATGGGTATTAATAATATACGTTTTATTGTTTCATGTAGTAAGGCATGTATAAGGCTTATTGAGCAATTTTAAATAAAATATTGCTGCTAACTTAATTCGCGGATACGCGTTCAAATGCAAATATTTAACAAGTCCTATTTTACTCAGACAGCCCATTTTTTATAGTTTGCTACTCAGCATAATATAGATCCT
This sequence comes from Parelbella ahira ahira, assembly GCA_018244795.1. Classification (NCBI taxonomy): domain Eukaryota; kingdom Metazoa; phylum Arthropoda; class Insecta; order Lepidoptera; family Hesperiidae; genus Parelbella; species Parelbella ahira. The sequence goes on along the minus strand of DWME01004980.1, from coordinate 5,774 downwards.
AATGACGAACGACATTTTGGTAAACAAAGTACCTCGTGTTGTTAAAATAAAATTATCGCAGCCAATCTTCAAGGTCAAAGTTTAGCGAATGGGGCCCAAAAGACCAAAGTGATATTTTCTTCGATGAACACTTAGGTACTAGTTTTGTAAGTAACGTTACGTGGATAGAAGATATAACAAGCGAGAATGTATTCAAGGGAAAGAGTTTTGTCAGCACTCGTAGCATCCGCTGCACTGTCATTTGCTTTTAATGTAAATGTGATCTAAATATAAGCTATAATCGATATTTGTGTTATCCAGCTATATAAGATCGTGGCATAGTATGTTTAATGGCCTTTTTAATGTGATGTGCAATTGAATCAAGCCTGTTGCCTCGTTTGTTAAAGTAATATATGTATTATGATGTAATTGTTGTGTATTGTTCGTTGTCCGAATAAAATGTTTTTATCTCAATTTTGTATTTCATTTTACGTATAAAATTCATGGAATCATTAATAATAGTTATTACATTTGGACGTTTGGTATGTCGAGTTTGATTAAATAAAAGTAGATAAGTTAGAAAACAAGACATTTACTTTATTTGCAAACCAATGTTGATTGTTTGCTTACGTTTCCTTAAAACAAGAATCTCTGAAATTATTCACTTTTAATTTTTATCTAGGGTACAATATTTAAATAAGCTATCCTGAGTGAGGGGTAGGCGTGTCGTGGTATCCTTTATTTGAGCTCGTCCGCCAATCCGAAAATAAAACATTCCTCTATGAACCGCTCGAAGTGACTCGTTCCGACTGCGGGTGATCGAAACTGATACAGATGGGACATTATTTTCAACGAAAGATATTTAATAAATAGATTACATTTTAAGAAATGTAAATATACAACCACATCGATATTTTATTGGTTAGATTATAAAAATTGGACCACTTGTAAGAAGTCCATGCAGTAGTGTAACAATATTACAAACAAAAATCTCTACATAACAGAACTTACAGATATTAGTCAACTTTATTTTATACATACTATAGTACACGATTATTTAACATTAATATTTACCTAACATTATATTCTATACATTCTATGTGTATTAATAATTTTCATTTTGTAATAAGTTAATAAAACTATAAAATATCCTCTTCAGTTAAAGATAGGCAATCAATAAGGCTAACGGGTATTGGAAACAATATTTGGTGAATTCACGGCATTCTCTAAATACAACTCGAAGTACTAGTGTAATATATACTTTTTTTTAACAAAGCACTTTGTACTTGGCATTTCATTTTGATTTTAAGGCTGAAACAAGAAACGAAAATAATAGACGTGATCATTTCTACTAACAAGCTTGCACGATATATTTTAACGTAGGTACTCTATTTCAATGTTAAATTATTTATGCAGTAATGTAGTGATATATCTAATATGAATTTAAGTATGGCCGAGCGATATACATATTTTATGTAGTTTCATATCTGCGAGTGTCTGTATCTTCAAATGGAGCTGTTGTTAGAAATGATCTCTTCGCTATCACGTATATAAATAAGGCTAAAATTATTAAAAAACCATAGACACAGAAAATTATTTGGCGATCGTAAAAACGAATACAAAATATAGATACAAAAAAATATAAAAAAAATGCTGAAATTATAATTATCACACAAATAGCTAAAATAGCTTTAAACTTCATTTAATTATGATTCTTATGACACAACATAGCACTAAAATGTACTTCATATCCATAACGATTTCTTGTTATAAAATATTTTACAAATATTCCGTAAAATTTTATATACAACAAACCTCTTCAATGCATTCGTAACTTCAATAAAATCGTAGCCCGCACTTATGTTGCCCGGCGGCCGATATTTCACAACTATCATGTGCAACGAAACTATACATACTTTTTGCTTTAATTTCTTGTTATTATATTAATAAAATACATAACCGTAGATAATTTTCTGTTGACGGAACACACTTTTCAATCACCATCTTTATTGCGTTCTGTTTAATAATACAATTTCAATCATCAACGTCTCGTATTCGTTTCCTTACATTACAACAACGACATTACATTATTTATCACCACGTCACTCATTCATTCGTGCAACGATTTGGTGCCGTCCTCGTTACAACGTAATCCTCGCCGCGAACTCCAATTAAGGCAAGCCGACAACACGAATATATCGCCGGCAGATGAAGATATAATAAACATTGTAAATATAGGGGTTTATGTAAAATAGGGCGTACTGCAACAAACTGACTAAAACCATTTTGGCACACTGTAAGGATTTAACATTTCAAAAACAAAACAGCTAGAGAACTGCGCAAGGTTTGTGTTTCAACTAGAGCCATTGGGTATGAGATTCTGTTTGTTATATTATTTCATCAAATAGACCAGCAATAAACAATCATTTACTCTCCACATTGGGTAAATTATGTAATGTAATATTTTAACCCTAACCGTGATGTACCAGCTGCTTCCGCATTTGGATTCTTACCGTATGCTATTCTAACGAGAATTGAATAATGGAAAACGACGTAATTAAAAGCTTCTATCAATGCAAAATGTTTTTTTCACGTACTGAATTGCAATGTGCCAAGTTTAGTTCTCTGAAACTATACTACTATTAAAAAGGAATGTTTTTTTTGTTTACAAAAATCGAGGCTGGAGAAAGTGTTGCATGAATCTTTGTCTAGTGCCTTTCGGAAAAATAAAATTAACGGTAATGTACAGTTTGCAAAAATAAAATTTTGGCCTCATCATGAAATGATGTAAAAAAAACCGACAAAAAAAGTCAAACAATGATTAAGATCTAATGCATGAGTATAAAACTATATCTCTAACTTGACTGAAAAATTTCCTAGTTCTTAATATATAACTTTCTCATTTATCTCATAAACTATGAGCTGCAAAATAACTCGAATGCACTTCTAGCTTTGTTAATCTTACGTCTATTTAGATAATCTTATGTACAATGTCTAACAATAATTGTTCGAGTTCAATATAACTACATCACTTCGTAAACCTCGTCGGAAGCACTGCGAGGTCGCACCGGCCGCCGCGTCAGTCCACGCGCGACGACTCCGAGAAGCTCTCGTCCAAGTAGCTCTGCAGCACGTGCGCCTGGTGGCCTATGTGAGCACTCAGTGAATCGTAACTAACACTCTGTTCAACAAAATTGTTGTGTACTTGATGGGGGGGCTCCACCCGAAACTGACCTAGGGTCCACGGATCACCGATCTCGTTAACCCTCCTCACCGTGCCGTCGAACGGCGACAGGTCGTTCCAGGGCTGCGGGGGCGGAGTGTTCAGCATCTGAGGAACGTTATCGACGCGCCGCTGCGACATCTGAGGCTCCGGGTCGAACGCGGGTCCGTCCCAGACGAGCGAGTCTATGCTAGAAGTGGGCGCTGCGGCGAGCGCGTTGAAGCCCCAGGAGGTGGGCATGTCGGGCGCGGGTGCGGGCGCGGGCGCGGTGTGCAGGAGGTCGGCGGGCGGCAGCTTGCCCGCGGCGCGGCCGAACAGATGCGGGCGCGTGTCGGGGCTGCCGCGCGGGCACTCGCCGCGCGCCAGCGGGCTGTGCGCCACCACCGGGCTCTTCTTGTTGTTGTACGAGTTCTCCACGCTCGGCCTCGGCGAGTACGGGCTCTGGTGCAGCCGGTCCTGCCGCGACATCGGGCTGTACTGCCCGGGTGTATTATTAGGGTTGCTCCTCATCATGTCGCCTTTCACTCCCAGACCGGGGTCGGGACTGGTGTGCGTGGAGGGATGGGGGGAGAACGGGGCGTGGTGCTTTGGCATCGGACTGAAGTTGCCGGTGTTCCAGGCCCCAGACTTTGGAAGATCGGATTTGACAATTTGGCTCGTGTCCGGACTGGGCTGAGCGGAGTAGGGACTGGGCTGCGATGAGTAGGGACTGGGTTGGGTGGAGTACGGACTCGGTTGTGTGGAATACGGACTCGGCTGCGCCGGGCTCGGTTGCGCCGAATAGGGACTCCTTTGGGAAGAAAACTGATTATCCTGTCTGGGCATTGGGCTCCCGTAATTCCAACTGTTAAGATTTTTAATATCCGGCTTTATACCTATCATTTCAGGACTAGGTTTATTTTCCAAGGAAGTTGTCGGACTGCATTGTTCGATAACTTTTCCTTGCCTTACCCTACTTTGACTATCTAATCTATTAAGCGGACTGGCTTCCGATTTGTGCGTTGGTGTCCTCTTAAACTGTCCTAAACTCCAAGAATTACTGCTCTTTATTGACTCTATTTGAACATCGGGACTGTTAGGTACTTGGCTATCTGGTTTTTGGACGGGGCTGAAATGAGGACTGCCTAAATCGGTTTTCATGGATTCCGATCGAGGAGTAGAAGAGGAGTCGGGTCTGGATTGTGCGAGAGGACTTGACAAATTAGGAGTATTAGCTCCCTTCGCCGGTTTATCAAACATGTTCATGAATGGCTCAATTGTATCTTTTGTTATGTCAGCCCCTTTGCCACTGGGTGACATTTTTATTTCTGATCCAGTTGATCCTTGCTTCTCTGACACATTCGTCATAGATTCCGATATACTCTTCGGTTCTTGAAACACGTGGAAAGGATTGCCAGGTGACTTCATATCTGCTTTGGTATTAGGGGACTTGGATATATCACTCTTTGGGGACTTCTTAACATTTGTTTTAGTTTCAGCCTCTTTCTTTGATGACTTCTTCTTTTCGTCCTCTTTTTCGGTCTCTTTGGATTTTGCCTTCTGTGGATCGAAACTGTCTTTAAGGTCTTGGAGTTCTTTTCCTGTATACAAACGCTTCATGCCTCGCGGAAGTGCTCGACATGAGCTGAGATTTATCGATTCTATGTGTGGGCACTTTAGTAAGACTTTTTTTACTGGTTCCAATGACACCGAAGATCCGCATAAGTTTAGTATCCTGGAAGACAACAATACACATTATACTGCAATATTTTACGTTACCCTAGTAAATAGACAATGTCAATTATATAATGAATATTCACATTGTCAAACTAAAACTATGACCAGTTCGGATATTGTAAGTAAAATATAAAAATGATTTTGTTTCTTACTATAATCAAAAAGGCACGCATCATATGGGGATCATATATATAGTATATATATCATATCTCATTGGGGGCTGATGATGGAGGTGATGATATGAGCATCATACAAAAAAAGTATGGGTGTAGAATTGATAGTTTATATTTACAATTTATGAATTAATTGAGTAATAAAAAAGAAAAAGCACGCCAAGTAACTATAAGGAAGAAGCTATTTGGCATTCGGTGCCTACCCCGTATCGGACTGGACGTGACGTTACATATAAAGCAGGTGTAAATGTGTGGCGTGGCGGAGGTACCTGAGCTTGCTGGTGGGCGAGTCGGCCAGCGCGGACACGGCGTCGTCCAGCACGCGCGCCGCCGACGCCCACGACAGGTCCAGCTCCAGCAGGCTGTGCGACCACTTCTCGCAGATCAGCTCCAGGCACGCGCTCTTCTGCCGCGTCACGTTGCAACCTGCCGCACCGAATAGTTCCTCAGACTTTGCACGACTGAATCATAATTTGCAGCGTTTTTGATTAAGTACCACCTTACGTGTCGCTTCGAAAAAGGTATTCTGCATATATTTAATTAACTGGATTTATTCGCTAAAAAAGCTAGTCCAACGATTCGAATTTAATCTCAAAAAAACTAAAATTTGTATTAAACTATTAACCCCATAAAAATTTATTGAATAGAATTGAAGAACAATCAGGGATAGGTAGGTAGATAGG